>JAASGH010000222.1:0-28633 GCA_023334155.1 Globisporangium heterothallicum
GCACTCGCTGGTTCTGTAGCTCTTGGGTGGGTTGGGAGGGTGGGAAGCGCGGCAGGTCCACTGCGGGCGGAAGGATTCGAGACGGTGTATTATGATGCAGCGTCGCGACCACCGAGCGAATTGCAAGCACATGAAGCAGGATCGATAGCGACACCGCCCAAACACTCATGCTTTCCTGCGCCAGACACGAGTCGGAAATGGGAGCTGGTGCGCACGAGTGAATGCGAGGCAGACATTTGACACCCTTCTTTTGAAAGATCGGGTCTCACACACTTTGATTCGGCAGCATCCGTAAATACCACATTTAACCCGTATTCTCGGAATGCACGATAAACAAAATAGTCTGAACAGCAGCCAAAACACAATGTGTCAAAAAGAGAAAACGTTCAACAACTATCACACTGTTTTTTCTCATCTCTCTTTCTCTCTCTCTCTCTCTCTCTCTTGCTCACTTGCTCTCTTGCTCTCTTGCTCACGACCTGTGCAGACGACGCCATCCAAGGTGTGCTGCTCGGTTAGTGAATGAAGACTTTCTCAAACACTGCTTCGCGCATGGAGAGCAGGTGCTGGAACGTGTCGACGTTGGTGTAGTTCGCCATGTTCTTCGTGTGTCCTTTCGCGAAGATCTCGTCAAAAGACTCTTCTTTCCGTGTGTACTCGCGGATGAAATGGTCGCTGCCAAACAAGTGGTGGATGCGCGTTTCGTGCAACCGCACGACGACATGGTCCAGGCGCATCCAGTACCGCGCCAGCACATAGAACCCCGACGGCATCACGCGCTACACACACACAAAGACAGCTCTCCGTTAAGTCACTGTGACAAAAGAGTGGCGAGAAGATCAAACGCACCACTTTGATCGTCATGGCGGACACCCCGTGATCGTGGAGCTCGTCTTCGTAGAGTCCGACGTCTTCAAACCAGAGGATGGGCTCGCGCTCTTTGAGTTTCTCCATGTTGATGCGCTCTTGCGTGACATCCACCTTCACGTCTTCCGTGCGCGTGAACGAGGAAGGCGAGTCCGCAGTGCGCGCCAAGCGCTGGAGCGTGCCTTTGTAGTCCGTCGTGTACGTCCAATCGTACGAAATGTCCAACTCTTTCACCTCTTCCCTGCGTAGTCAGACAGCACAGAGACAAATGGGACATCAGTACCGGTAAGAGTGTGCGTGCATGCCCAATCGCAGCACGGAGGAGAAGAGGCTGCTCACTTGTTGGTGTTGTGCTTGGCAATCGAGACTTTCAGTTGCCGCTGTTGCTGGGCGATGATATCGGCGGCTTGGTCGCTATCTGGTGGACTGAAATGCGCGCCTTTCAGCGCCTCGACGGCGAGGAAGTTGTAGCACATCCCCGACGGTTCGTGGTAGAAGAGCAGCTGGTTGTTGCCGAACACCATCTCTGGAGGAGTCAACTTGGTTTCCTCGGCGATCCTGTTCAGTTAAGAAGTCATTTCGTTGAGTCTCGCTTTGGCACATACAACATTGAATAGAGCGCACATCGCTACATCTAGGGAAGCTACAAAAACGCACTTGTCCATGTCGTCCAGCGGCGTGATGTGCGTCTTGTTGGCGCCGATGATCCAGTCTTTGATGCGAATGCCTTTGAACGCCACCTGGTCTGCCTTGGCTTCGATGCCATTCTCGCGGCGAGAGTCCCCCAAGTATTCGTACACCGCGCTGCTGCTCTCCGCGGCGGCAGGACCGGACGCGCCGGACACTGCCGTTCGGCTCTCGTAGAGCGCGTTCAATAGAAGCTGCGGTCCGTTCTCCACGCCGTAGTATCCGCGCGACGGGATCGATCCCCCTGTCATTGCTGCGTCCGTCATTTCCGTGCTGTTTTTGGTTTTGACAAAGATGATCCGCCGATTTAGAAAGACACGTGCCATTTCTATATGTCGTTTAGAAACGATCGGAGCAAATGCACCACGTTTCTAAATGTGGTCGCTTTCCCCTTTAAATTGATATCTGTGTTATCCGATGGCATTTTGTTGTTGTTGTTGTGTTCAATCGAAGCAACTCAAGCAGCTTGCGTGTGGTCAAGATGGGCTTGGATCGCATTGAGCTGGTGGAAGAACGCGCGCAGCTCGTCATGGGACATCTCCAGATCAAGCGTCTCGTCCTGTGCAATGAGACGCAGCGCAGAGTACGGAAAATGCTAGTATCAAAAATCGACGCATGCACACGCAGTCATGGCGCAGTCGGCTCTCCTGTGAAGGAAAAAGTCCCCATCCATACCTGTGAGTGTCTTCCAGACGAGTCGGTTGTCGCTGCGCTGCTGTCGGCGAGCACCATTTGGAAAATGGCACTGGGGGTCGTCTGACCGCGCAGTTTGGATTGCCCCAGCTCCAAGTGCAGGCGCCAATTGGTGTCCTGCAGGACGGGAAAAGGAGACCCACCTTCTCGCATCATCGGGTGCTTGGCGGCGATCTGCGAAGCAACCGGTTTCCCTTTCTTGCGCCACGCTTTCTCCATGATCGCAACGACGGCAGGGTGCACTGCTTCCCGCGTGAGCAGCGCATTGCGGTCCACTTTCTCGAAATGCGCTGCGTCAATGAACGTCTTCTGGATAAAAGCGACCATGGCATCGATTTCTGCGCTGGACAGCGACAGCATCGCTTTGAGCTGCTGTGTTTCTTCGGCCGAGAACACGTCGGCTTCCTGTATCACACACACACAAGCACTTCAATAGCGCTCGTACTGTGCCATAAACACACACGGCACTTACATCCGTCGTGAGCTTGTCCAAGATGTGCGTGAGCACACGTGGGAGCTTGTCGCGCACCACGCGGTTCACAATACACGTCGACGGCGGTGCTCTACACGGACAAACCAGCAAGTTCAGAGACGCGGTTTTAGAAAGACGCACATGAAGCACACACACACACACACACACATGCAGCGCTGTGCTGTGCTGCGCTCGTCATTCCCCATCCGCTCGCAATATGGACACTCACTCGGTCATTTCTCGCTTGTCTGAATATCCTTCTTCCCACGAGATCTGAGTCGCAAAAGCAACCCCTCTTTAAAACGAATACAGCGATCCCTCTTTATCTGCACCCTCTATCAAAGGTATGTGCATGATACGTCATCTAAACGTGCTTTTTGCTTACTATTTATACTCGAAAGGGTACACTCGATAAGAAAGATAGAAGAAAACCCTTTCTACTCAATGCACCATTCATTATAAGAGGATGCAAGTCTCACTGCGATCGCAATTTTTGTGTGACTTTTCCAACTCTTTGGAGCGCGAAAAGATCGCATGGAAGAAGAAGACAAAAGTCGAAGAAGACGACGACGAAGAACAAGAAAGAAACACGCTATCTGCGATGGGGAACTCCGTCGCGCGCGTGAACGGCCATTCCTACAAGATCGTCGGCACGCTCGGCGAGGGCGGGTTCTCGACGGTGTACGAAGTGCGACGCGAGAAGCGCACGTACGCGCTCAAATGGGTGCGCGGTGTCCAGGAGCAGGACGCATTGGAGCGCCTGCTGCTCGAGATCCAAGTGCAAAAGCGACTGCGACACCCGAATATCCTGCAGCTCGTTGAGACGGAAGTGCGCGTGAGCGACGACGATAAATCTCCGAAGCGACAGCACCAGGATGGACATCGTCTGCTTGATGGTCGGGTGACAGTGGATACGGGATCGAAGAGCTCCAAGGAAGTGCTCATGCTCTTCCCGATCTACCTGCATGGATCCTTGCAAACGCTGCTCGAAGACTCGTTCCAAAAAGGTACCATGGATGCGTGTATGCATCGTTTTTTCCTCGCGTGAACGGCAGCGCACGCTCACATCGTTTCTGCTGCCTTCTTGTGTTTTTAGAAAGCTCGCCGTTTTCCGAACGAGAATGCTTGCGGTTCTTCTCCGACCTGGTCGATGCTGTGCAAGCGCTGCACGAGTTGGGCTTTGCGCACCGCGACTTGAAGCCGGGCAACATCTTGATCTCGTCCAGTGACCTCATGCAGCCCATCTTGATGGACTTTGGCTCGATCGCGCCTCTGAACACCGTGATCCGAAACGCAAGCGACCATGTCGCGCTCTGTGAAGAGGCAGAGCGACTCAGTAGTGCGCCTTACCGTCCGCCGGAACTCTGGGAGTCCAATGGCTATGTGCCGAATAGCCGCGTCGATGGTCGCACCGATGTCTGGCAGCTCGGGTGCATCCTGTACGCCATGGCATTTGGTCCCTACTCGCCGTTTGAAACCCCCAAAGAAGGGGTCCAGCACCTCGCCATTTTGAATGGCAATGTGCGCTTCCCAGCCCACATGTTCCGGTTCGGCGATGAGCATTTTTCGTCCACGTTTACTTCCTTTATCAAGTGGATGCTCATCCCGGACATTGCCAGTCGACCCACACTGGACGAAGTACGTCAGCAGCTGGACCAAATTCGAGCAGGAGGAGGCTCAACGACAATGACGAACAGCAGCAGCAACCAAGTCGCACTGCCGCCACCTACACAAGTACTGTCTTTCTCCAAGCTCTCAAGTGAAGAGTGGGCCGATTTTGCAGCGTACGAGAAAGTGTCGAAACCATCGTCGTCGCCATCCATTTCGATGCACTCCAGCGAGGACTGGGGCGAATTCACGGGCTTCGAGCGAAGCAACGCGACGTCCGTGGTCTCGGGCACGCTCGTGTGGTCGACCAACTCGACCGTCGCAGCGTTCCCGCCAACCACTACGTCAGCAAGTCAACAGCAAAGCCAAAGACAGAGAAGTTCCCGACGCCATTCCCTTGGCGTATCGATTGTGCAAATGGAGCGCGCGGAAAGCCTCATTGGGACGCACGAGATGCTGCGCGACACTGACTTGCGGCGAGCGCTTTCCACACGAGGCAAATTGCTGCTCGCACAGGCGCTAGACGGTCGAGCGCCATAATAAAACCACATCGACACCGCGAGGGAGAAAAAGCCGAGGGGGGAGACATCGTTGCAAAAGCAGCTATGCATTTTTGCGCCTGGTATAGTAGTAGATTCATTATTAGCATTTGAGTAAGGAGTATATGGCCGCCAATAATAAACACAAGCAGCACCTCAATGGTATTCAGGACGCAGGGTTCACAGCACCAACGCAGTGGAAGTGCAGCATGAGCAGCGGCGTCTCCTCGGTGACGTGCGGATAAAACTGCTTTAGAATCTCGAGCAATTCCGGGATCGAGGCGAAGCCCGACTTCTGGAGATCAAGGGCGTTGATCGCATGCAGGTTCTTGGTCACAACGTGGCGAATGTGAAGAATCGCAAATGGATTCCGGGTCGTCGTGGAGACACCGTCGTCAGCATCCTCTCCAGTCGTCGCGATCGCTGTCGAGTGGGGAAAGATGTCCTTCAAATCGGAGTTCTTGTCGTCGATGACATCGGACTCGAGCCGCATGGTGATGGTTTTCTTGCCGTCCAAGATGTCTTGGACGAGAAACGGTCCGAAATCCACGCGAGGCAGCGCTCTCCTCTTCACCAAGGCGTCGACGTCAGCAGGAACCAAGACCTCCGTCCCTCCTCGAGCAGTGATGACTCGGTGGAAAAACTGCAGCTCTCTCTCGAAATGCGAGTTGATTTCAATCCACGGACGGATAGCGCTGCATGCGGGACGAGAAGCGATCGTTATTGACCTAGTGAGCATAGCAGTAACAACATCGAGCAAGCGCATGTACCTGATCCGATCGATTGCTTCCTGGGCACTCGTGTATTGCTCAACGGATTGCGCGAGCATCCATGCTGCAATGACCGACGGTGAGCGCGATCGTCCAGCAACACTACCTCAAGAATGGAAGCATCAGACACCGATCCAAGGACACCAGCTGTGAAGCAATCGCACTTACCAGTGCACCAACACGTTCTTGTCTTCTCGCTCTGCTGCGCGGCTACAATGGTATTGTCGCAGTAGGAAAACAGAGTCAGCATAGATTGCACCGTAGTGGGCGAGCGAGCATACGCACATAATCTCGGTGAGCGTGGCGAGCAGCGCAGGCAGTTTGCCAAAGAGATCTTCCTCTAGCGCGTCTTCAATCGCGAACTCCTGACGCTTGATATCCGCTGCATCCATGGACCCAATGTCACCACCACCACCAACAGTCGTCGCTATCTCCGTCGCCACGCGCTCGTCCTCTGCGCCAAGCAGTGCCAGCGTGAACCCAATGCGGGCTTTCCGTAATGCATCGACGTTGCGCGCAGCATCGATGGAGCCTAGAAATACACGCTGGCTGATGTGCATCGGCACGTCGTCCACGACCTCCTCGACCTCGCACTCTTCTTCTTCGTCGCCCGCATAGACGTCCTCCTCGTCGTAGCTTCCTGCCGCTACGCCTGCTGCTGCATCATCCCCTCGCTCCCAACTCGCCATTCTCGGAAATGCATCATCCTCCAGGTTCCGCCTAATTTAATAATGCATTTTTGTATCAAAATCAAAGAGCCATCGCAGTACATGACAACAATTGATTATACCGGTATGCTGGTGGTACCCAGAGAATACCGGTATCCTCACGGTTCCATACCGAAGAACTGATTGTGTGACTGACTGTGACTGTGTGTTATTCTTTGTTGGTTTGTGTGTGTGGGAACAACGGCAAAAAAGGGAGGAACGCGCTCCGATCGCAACCGCAAGACACAGCAAGAGAACGAGGTGAGAGGGCGTCGTCGCGGTGCATTTTAGATTCTCGATTGCATTTGCGTATACCATACGAAGGCGCACGCACCTGTACTCGTGACCGCTTTCTCTCTCTCTCTTTCTCTTTCTCTTTCTCGATTGATCGAGCGAGCGAGTGAGTGAGCTCAGGCAAATTGGTTTCCTGCAACGTTTGGAAGAAGGAGAAAGAGAAAAAAGCACGTCTGTGTGGAACTCTCTCGAAATCAAAACTAAACAAATTGCATCATCCGCCTCGACACATTCGCTTAGGGACCTGGGGGAAGCGTACGCAGTGGGAGAAACGTCGATGAGTCAGCGACAGAACGGCGTCTTGGAGCACGAGGAAGCCGAGATGGAGCGTCTGTATGGCCAAATGGGCGAGTTGCACGTCGAGGAGGAGGAGGAGGACCTCCACCACCACCACCACTTGAACGACGTCGAAGGCTCGGATAGTTTATCGTCTGAGGACGAATCGAGTGAAGAAGAAGACGACGATGACGATGATGACGACGACGACGACGACGACAACGACGTCGAAGGCAGCGAGGAAGAGACCAGCTGGATCAATTGGTTCTGCTCGTTGCGCGAGAACACGTTCCTGTGCGAAGTAGACGAAGATTACATCGAAGACGATTTCAACCTCACGGGTCTCAGCAGCATCGTGCCGTACTACGACTATGCGCTCGATGTGATTCTCGATATCGAGACCCCGCACGATCAGAATCTGACGCAGATCCAGCAGGAAATGATCGAGTCGGCCGCCGAGATGCTCTACGGACTCATCCACTCGCGGTATATTCTGACGACGAAGGGCATGGCAGCCATGTTAGAGAAATACCAGAATGTAGATTTTGGTCGCTGCCATCGCGTGTACTGCCAGGGTCAGCCCGTGCTGCCAGTCGGACAGTCCGATGTGCCACGCCATACCACCGTGAACGTCTTCTGCCCGAAATGCCGTGACATTTTCTTCCCGAAATCCCAGCGTGCCGGTCGTAAGTCACTTGCATATGCGCATTGGTTGTTGCGTCGGGAAGCTCACTCCCTGATCGGTCTCTTCCCCTTGTGTTGCACTGATAGAAATCGACGGCGCCTACTTTGGTGCGACGTTCCCGCACGTCTTTTTGATGACGCATTCGCATTTGGTGCCGCCCGCACCGACCCAAGTGTACGTGCCGCGCGTCTATGGCTACAAAGTGCACAGCTCCAGCGAGTACTACACGGGCAGAAAGAAAAGCGGTGCAGCGCCGGGTCGCGAGAAGGAGAAGTACCGCAAGGTCCAGAATTTGATTGATCGCTTGAAGGGTCGGCCAAATGAAGGACAGCAGCAGCTGACCAGATAAACCCCCTCGGAGAAAGCTTTTGCATGCTGCGGGCGTCGTGTGCGCGCACGTTTGGTGGGGCTTCGCATTAGGAGTATGATGAGACAACAAGGACGCGGAGCAGCGTGCATTTGCTTGTCCAACGCGAAAACGACGACACTAGTAAAGCCAAGACAGCACTCGACGTGTCTGGTCTCTTCTTTTCTCTCGTTTTTGGAGTGTGGATGGGAACCTGTTCGCTGCTGCTTGCGGATGGATGAGCGAACGAAGGAATGGGCGGATGGCAGGATAAACCTTTTGTCAATGTAATTTTTTTAACTTTGTGCCTGTGAGAGGGTCAAAATGCTGGGAAGAAGGTTGGACTCCTTTGACTCGCTAAGAGGTCATACCTGACCCATCTCTCAAGTGGAGGTACGGCAAAATCGCATCGACCTCCACCTCGACGGTGCCTAGCTCCGTTCGATAGATACGTGTCGAGAACAGATACTCGCGGTTGGGTTCAGTGAGTTTCTGCGCTAGAGCTGCTATTGGCACTACCGATCGCGGTCTCGTGCTTGCTTGTCGCGCTTCGCTCAACACCTCCTTACGGAGAGCTGGAGACAGCGTTTCCAAGATGCGTTTGGACGCTTCTGGGGTGACACTTTTCACGTTTTTGGCAGGTTGCAAGACTTCAAAGACAGGATTGACTCCGAGCGTTGCCTTGTGGGAGATCGCTTTGTCTTCTTTGTCGCCAATCTCGATGTCAACGCGCGTCGCAGTCTCGCTGCTTCCAGCGGATATCGACAGAAGACGTCCAGTAAACGCAAGGTGCATGGACGCCAGTTCCTCCAGACGCTCACAGAGCATGGACAATCCACTGCAGGACATCCATTCATACAAAGAGCATCTGGCGTTAGTGGTACACTCGGAACAATGTTCTCCTGTTGCTACCATCTCATACCTTACTGGACACACTGGAAGTCCATGATAAAGCGCAAACTCCTTGGGATCTGCGTGCATCGCGAGTCGAGTCTGGTATTGCTTCGTCGTATCCCCCTCGAGCCAGCTTTCGCCAGTGGATGGATCTTTTAGCACTTGCCGTTTCGCAACCAGCGTCTTCGCGAAAAAGCTCGTCGAGCTGCACTCTTCAATGGCATCAAACGGGTTGATTTGCTCATTCACGCGCAACACTGAGAAACTGCTGCTCCTTGCATGCTGCGGACCATCGAGACACCATGAGACCCCAGTCAGTCCGACCTCCGCTCGAGTTTGAACGACCCACTGGAGTTTCGTTAGCATGATCGTATCACCTGCTTGTAGGTCTCTGAACAATCTCGGCTGCGAGCAATCGTCCAGCAGAATGATGAGTTCCGTCGACGAACTTTGATCCACGACCTTCACCCATCGCCATTCAAACGACGGACCGTCTCCAGCTGCACTTGTGCGTTTGCGCCTACGAGTTCGACACACTCTGCCGACAAAAGAGAGGACTCCGACAAAATCGAAGTAAAACGAGTCTCTCCCCTCCAGTATCTCGTCGCTCCAGTACTGAGTGTCCAGAGTACTCGCAAAGTTACACTCCAGCCACAAGGGATCGCGAGCTTCCGCACGCTGGCTGCCATTCGACGCCATTTCCTTTCCGTCGCTACCTTCGACAGATACCGGTTTCGGCAAAATCTGAGTCATCTCGAGTAGCTTCCAGTATTTGTCTAACGCATCAAGGTGAAGCGAAACATGTTAGTGGACGCAAGACAGCACACCTCCCAACACGTCTTGAGCGATACCTGGAACGTGGAACACTTCTCCTGCGGACTCGTGCTCAAAGAAAAATAATTGCTCCGGCGGATTTGAAGCATCGCCAGTCGTGACCGAATACCCACGGAGCTGGATCAAGTCGCCTTCTTTGACAGTGGCAAAGTATTTCGCGCACATGGAGCCAAAAAAGGCAATCTCGACAGCTGATTGCTTGTCAACTAGCGCAACCACAAAGGCACAAGCACTATTAGAGATACGAAACCCCCGAGGCTTTCGAGACACGCAGGTATGCTCATCTTACCTAGCACAATATGGAACACGAAAGGAAACGGATTCGATATGTCGGGTTCTCCGAAATGTGTGGCTTTCGACTTCACTCGGACAACACCAATCATGGGAGGGTAGTCACGGCGAGCCGATCCCCCATGCTGCGTGGCATCGATCATGTCACTGATCTCTTTGATGTTGTGGATCACTCGGGTTCCAGGAGCAAACAAATTCGACAAATAGCGGCGACGATGCGTTCGTTCTGCAGCGTCCGACATCCAGTCCAGCGTGTAGTGATCGAAAGCGAGTGGGAGATAGTACATTCTCTCTCCTGCCACTGGAATCAGCTCGGTGTCGCGCTTACTGGTCGCGGAAGCAAACACCAGGTCATCTGTGTGGTCTTTCTCCAGTTGCGGTCGCGCTCGTGTTGCCTGGTGGATCAAAAACTTGGTTTTGTGTCCGGCGATGAGCTCAAAGTCTCGGATCAAACATATCACTCTCGGCTTGCTGTCAGGGGTGTCATCATCACCATCTTGGACTTCATACACTGCGAAATCGGAAATCTGTCCGAAATGAAAGAGAAAGGGTAAGACTTTGGCGAAGGAAACTCCACACGAGGTTATGCATCACAATAGCAAAGACGGACGACTACAAACGCAGCGAGCGTACCCGCATGATGTCGCAAACCGACAGCTGTCCCCTCCAGAGGACTTCATTCAATTTGGACGCGAGGATGCATTTCGCCTTGCGCTGACCGTCGCTGAGCACCACATCAAACACATCGCGCTCCAGGTCTTTGCAGGAATCGTCTCCACCGAGCAACCGCTTTAGCGCTGGATCGACCAGATCTGTATTTCGTATATAAGGGAACAGACAGCAAAACGCATGAGCATGTCGTTGCCATGAAGCAGAGCTCGATCCGGATTCTGCGGGTGGAAATGCCACCAAACAAATGCGTACATCGATGCACACTCAGCACTTGCAGCAGCAAATCTTCGCTCGTTTGCTCGACCTCGTTGCGCAGCACGCGGATACCGTCGGGCGTGAGTCTGGTGTCGTCGAACGCATTGCCGCTTGTCGCCTCGTTCGCGTCGCGTCGCTGCTTCCGCTCGCCATCGTCATCGTCGCTGCTGCTGCTGCGCGCCATCGTTGTCGTCAGCGTTTTTCAAAATGCAGCGAACCTTGGACATACAAATTTCAAATGCTCAAGTGCGATGAAGGGAATATTGTAAACAAATGACAACGAAGGGTGCTTTATTAAACTAGAAGCAAATGAGGAGCAAAGCGTACAAATGAGGCAAAATGCACTCCCAAATTAGCATTCCAACGTTTGATCAGCAAATCCAAACCAACAAACGTTGGTTATTTCCAAAAGCAACAGATTCTCTGTTCCATGTGGGCCACACACATTGCGCACTTTTGCGAGGGAAAGCAGTTCAAAAAAGGACAATGCGAGCAACGGCGGTGAAGGTCGGGACGTCTGCGGCATACGTGCACCGCATGGAGCTCATGCGCCACTGCGTGGGCGAGAGTCGCGCGTCCAAGACGACGATCGACCTGAGCAACGTACTCAGCGACGCCGTGTCGCTCCAGGAGCTCGTCGCGGATCTGTTTCTCCCGTTTGCGCAACTGCAAGTCGACCAGATCATTGCGCTCCACACGCAAGACGAAGGAGACAAGCAAGGAGACGCACACTCAGCACAAACGACTGTGCAAGGCAGTGACCGTGACGGCGGTAGTGGTGGTGGTGGAAGAGCAGCCAGCAGACAGACAACAGGAGATGAAGAAGGTCGTGGAAAGGAAGGGCATGAAGGCGGTCGAGAGCATGAAGTGCATCACTTCACGACTGCGATTGCAGGCGCCATGGCTGGTGCCAACCAACTAGGTACAGTGCTGCACTCCACGGTCGCACGAATGGCGAGCGTTTTCGCTGACATCGCGGTGTATTTTTTGCTGTGCTTTAATGCGATAGCGTATGGCGAAGTGACAGTCATCGAGAGGAAGCAGTCGCGCAGCATTGCCTCAAAAAAGCGTGGACGCGCTCCGAGTAGTAAACCAGCGTCGAAGGGGAGAAAACAAGTGCCAGCGACCGTTTGTCACCGCATCGCGGCAATAGAAAGCGGAGATCGATGCGTGGAGATGAAGCGGCACGTCATTCAAGAGGGCAAGCGGGTACTTTTAGGTACGTCCTGCAGATACTGGAGCGCACCGTCTTGATTTGCAGCGATCGTTTCTCACGCCACGATTACCTTTCCTTTTCGTTATATATATGCAAATAGTGGTGGACTGGATCGATCAAGTGGAGAGTGTCGTCGCGGCACGTGATGCGATTGCACAGTTTGGTGCTGATGTCGTCGGTGTGAGTTTCGTGGTCGCGACAAACGCAGCGCTCTTAGGCAAACTCAAGAACGCGCAAGTGGCGTTCAGCTGCTCGTGGACGCCGTCTTTTGGCGCAGAGATCGTGGTTTCGGGACCGCGACGTGGCTCGAGAAGAACAATCGTGATCGAACCGTCGGATACAGCAGTGCAAAGCACGAACTGTTGTTGCCACCAGGCTGGGTCGCGCAAGCCTGAACATTCGAGAAAGAGGAAGCGCAGCTTTGACAGCGGAGCGGTGCTTCCTCCTGCATTGACCCACTTCACTGCTCACTACCAGGTATGCTGCTTTCCATTGTGGCAGCGCAAATGGTTTGGTGGGGAAACATTTGACTGGACGCGGTTGTCGAATGCATTGCTGTTGTAGGGGAACAACCCGAGCGAAGACCGAAGTGTCAACATTATCAAAGCGAGTGATGAAGGTGCCGTGCTTTCCGTCTTCGCTTGCAGGTGCACCGCCGCTGTATTGCTTTCGCTGATCCGCCTTCATTTCTGCAGGCATTCGGATCAACGCTGTGTTTGATGGTCATGGAGGTTCACTTGCTGTCGAGTGAGTCCGATCCATTCATGTTTCTTCTAGTTTGGCATTGAGGATTGATAAGCAGTATGGACTCCTTGTGCACCGTGTTGCTCGCAGACATCTGCGGAACACTCTCTGTCAAGACATACTTTCCAAAGTGTCAAGTGAAGCATCCGTCGAACAGGTCTGTATCATTATGTTTTGCACTTGTCTTTCAGCGGTATGTGTCTCTAACTGGTGAGCATCATAGCTTGTGGCGCAGCTAAAGCAGTCCTTCGCTTCTTGTGACGAAGAGCTGAAGCAGTCCCTTCTTGCACTGGAGCCAGAAACGCAGCTATCGAAGGGCTACTGCAACGCTGGTTCATGTGCAGTCGTAGCTCTTTTTGTCAACTCCATCCTGTACGTCGCAAATGTTGGGGACTGCGTAGCAGTGATTGGCAAAACGCATCCAGAGTCTGGCAGCTGCATCGCAACGCAGCTATCCGTTGACCACAACTGCAGCAATTCGGACGAACTACGCCTCGTCCTCGAACGGTCTCGAGATCGAAACCCCATTCGCCTAAGCAAAGACGATCAAGCGAGCGGTGCCGGAGGGTTCGGCGTGAAAAGAGTCGCTGGCAGTCTGGCTGTGACGCGCGCTTTCGGGGATTTTTACTTGAAGTGCGAGGAATTGAGCACGCCTCCATTCAAGGTGGGAAGTGGTTGGTGAACACGGTGACTGCTTGTTGCGCTCCAGGTGGACTAATTGCCGTACTTTTGGGATGTGACAGAGCAAGGTCCCATACATCACAATCGAGCCCAGCGTTTCGGTTCACTACCTCGATGGCAGCGAGAAGTACCTCATATTGGCGAGCGATGGGCTGTGGGAAGTGCTAACCCCTGACGAGGCAGTTCAGATTGTTGACAAATTCGGTAGGATGATGTCTTGCCAAATTGCAAGAATGATTGTGTGGATGCGCTCACCGAAATGTCGACTTTGCGTCATGTTTGCTTTTGCTCCCAGATCCATGCCAGTCATTGTTCTTCTCAACGGTTAGCGCTGCGCTGATCCATGCTGCGCTCGAGAAACTTGCCCACCGAGATGGACTGATGTTGCACGAACTGCTGGCGCTCCCAGCGGGTCCCGACCGCAGACGCTTCCACGACGACATCACATGCACTGTCGTTTACATTGGCCAAGACGCTTCGAAACCTGAACTACCGATGTTGGACTCGACGCCAAGCACCGCGAATGAAGAACCAAGCGATCCGTTGACGTGAAAAAAGAAATAGAGACTTTCTGTTATTCGGACATCATCATATTCACATATTCCACGTAGTTTATATTCCCATGCTGATCTGGCTCGAGCTACAGCAAGAAGACAAGGAGGTCAGCTGGCACACCGACAAACGAAAGTGTCATTTTCGCTCAGAAACTCGAAAGAGGACGCACCTGACTAATCAGTTCTTGCGCTTGTTCCGGCGATATCTTGTCCGCGCCGTAGGTGGTAAGCGCGACCAACAACCGGTCGGCTTTGATGAATCCAGGCGCTGACGCGTTGCCCTCAAACGCTTTGAAGGCGTTTTTCACTTGCTCCGAGGTGTACGTGGCATTCACTTTTCGCGACATGACGGCCACGAACTCGTCAAAGTCGATTTCCCCGTTACTGTCCTGATCGATTTCGTGGATCATCAAGTCAATTTCCTCCGGGGACGTATCGATTCCCAGGGTGTCCATGAGCTCGCCAAGCTCAACTTGGGTGATGGAGCCGCCACGATCCTGTGCATGGAGCAACCCACGGATTAGAACTACCGACACCCAACTGGATGCGGCTCACACAGAACGTACACGGTCGACGAGGTTAAAGATTTCGCGGAACTCGGCCAGTTCTTCGGGCGACAGATTCTGGCTCATTTTCGCGTTAGGTTGTCAATGCAGCTTGTGGCGCTGGTTCCTGATCTCTCTTCGGAAACTGCGTCTCCGTGTCAGGGAACCAGCGCAGAATTGGGTTCGCGCACACAGTCCGAAACGGAAAGCGGGTACGTTCGCACGCATTGAGGTTTACTCTTGGTTTCGTTGGTTTCTATCGATAAAATTGACTACAAGTATTTTTATTCAACGAGGTGGCACTTACGCCATCGGTGGCAAACGTAGCGATGATGCAGGCGAGTTTCCCTGACGAGCAGCGAGCAACGTGGCGAGCTTTGTGTAAGGTCGAGATGTCTGCAGCTGCTTCTTGTGGAACTTTTGCTTCAACAGTTTGAATAATGGGGTAGACGGCGTCGGAGCGTCGGTCGCAATCGAGATGTCCCTTACTGGCTTCTGCTGTCTCACTCTCCACGCACGCTGAATCTTTCGCGCCGCGATATGCTGCGACCTGTCCTCGCTCGGCATCTTATCGACAGAGATTCGTCCACTACGGAGCAGTTCGGAAAAGGATCGCGATAGCTGCGGGTGAACTCGTCGTTGATCATCGCCGGTTGGAGAGATCTGGTGGAAGTACGATCCGTGACGAGCAAAGAGCAGCGCCATGGACATGCAGGTAAAGCTGGTGCGACGCTTCTGGCTGGACTCCTCTGGCGAGCTTGAGCTCCCTTCATCCTGCAACGACCTTGGAGTTAGCGCTACGCTTTGACCAACTTGAATCGGTCCAACTCGCCAAAAGCCGAACGCTGCACGCTGAAGCTGACAGCGATACGACGTTGCCACACGGTCGAGCGCCTGCACGCGTCGCTGGAATGCATGGTCGAAAGGGGACAGCGATCCTGTGCTTGAGCAGTGGAAGACATTTTGCCGAGATTGTGGACTCGGCGGAGTCGCAGGAATCAAGGCATTGGATACCTCACAGGAGATGTCTCGTTCTTCAGCACTCTCTTGGACCAGAGGAGCATCGTCCACGCTACTGCTATCAGGCTCTCCGTAGATAGCCGCCGTGAAACGAGAAACCACGTACGCACCGCCTTGGCTCGCACGTTTCTGTAGCGCATCCATACTGGTGACAGAGCTGATCGCGATCGAGACCAAGTCAAACACAAGGTAAAAGATGAAGAACAGCATGGCAAGTGTCGCAGTCACTCTCAGCACCTCGGGGGATGGCGTGTTGATGCTTTCTGCGTCTTGCTCGGACATGCCGATCGATGCGCCGCTCGCACTTTGCCGAGTTTCTTGCAAGCGTCTAGGCTGCTGCTTGTTTGCGGACGACGTTTCCCCGACAATAGTCGTTGGAGAGCCACCCACGAAGTCGCCAACTGACGAACCATTTTCTCGATTCGCGGGTCCTGCTGATCGTTTCCCTTCATCATTTTCTCGATGCGCACGGAGAGAGAAATTGTCGGGTCCATTCGCATCAAAAAATGGCTCGAACATGGTTGGTCTCGATGCTGCTGATAGTGGTTCTCCTTGGCGTTCTGTGAGGTGGTCAGCACCACTCTTCGCAAGCGCCACTTCGATAAACGTTGGTGGAGTTAGAGCACCAGGTGCATCCTCACTTCCATTCGTACAAGGTTGCTTCGTCTCTTGAGAGTCGGCGATAGACGGGCCATGATCCTGCATCACTTGACTCGCTTCCTGTACGATCTGGAGCCCATCTTCTCTCTGTTGGACTGTGACTTCTGCGATCAGCTGTTCTACTGCGGCAATGCGATCCGATAGCTGCGAGTGCTCTGCTCTGCGCGATGCAGCAGGTTTTCCCAAGATATCGATCTCCTCTTTGATGTGGTCAGTTTGATCGCAGGGCTTAAGAGAGTTGATCCACTCGAAGGACTGCTGGATCGCTCCGCCGAGCGACACAACGCACTGTGCGCCACCCACGTCCACTCCACTGGACTCCACGAAACGACACAGATCGATCGCGAGGTTCTCGGTTGTATCGTGAACCCAGCTGAAAGTGGCTCCACCGTGCGGTTGGTCGTCCTGCACCGATGCGCCACCAGGGACAAGCACATTCTTCACGACCACGAACGAGGGCAAGTCCCGCTCCCCACCATACCTGCACCTCTTCTGCAGGTCCACGATCTCACCGAGTGCTTCATGCAGAACCGGACATTTGCTCGGATCCAACCCATGGGAACGGCAAAAGCGCCGGAACTGCACGGCTGCATCGCGGCGCACGTCCAGCTGCAGAACCACTGGCTGGAAATCGAGAAGCGCCGGAAGCACGAGGCACGGTGGGGACGAAGCGTCCATTGTCGTTCCTGCTCGAGTCGAAATGACGATAGGCTCGGTGGCGTGGTGTGTCGCTGCAGCACTGCAGCAAAGCGCCGACGATGCCACCGCAAGCTTCCATGAGGAGACGACCTTCATGCTTTCTCGTCAACGAGGACTCGGCGAGAATCGATCCGTGGGAGCCACTCACGAACTGAGGGTGTTGCATGCGCAACGCAACCCGTCGCTGCTGCTGTTTCTGCTTTTTCTGCGTCGTTCGGAACGTCGTTTCAAGGAAGAGAAGATCGCTTTGGGGTGTGATGCGCATGACTGCATTGAGCGAGTCCTCGTTTATACTAGATAGCATTGTCTGATCCCTTTGCAAATCCCTTCATAAATACGGTGCGTGACATGCAGCATGCAGGTATGCATGATACGAGGTGCATCAGCAAAATTTCGAAAGAACCTGGAGATCGAAACGGAGACCTTTCCAACGGCATTTCCTCCCTCCACAAATACAATTAAAGAGGTCTCTGGATTTCAGCCAATCACGTAGATCAGCGTTTGCATTGGCTGAAATAATGAGCACACACACTCTTGTCCTCACAAGTTCAAGTTCGCGGACGAATGACATCACCACGTCACCGACTCGCACACCCCTTCCCCGCTACTCTGTCGGCACTTCATACCGTTACTTCATCAACCACAGACTTCCAAACACGCATCTCGTCATTCATTCCTCAACACGAACTCGAGACAATGAGCACCTCGCCGATCCAAAAGAAAGCGCGTCACGCTCCGTTCCCAAATGATCCGCGCGACGTGTGCATCGTCGGCACTGCGCGCACCCCCTGCGGCTCGCTCCAGGGCAAACTCTCGAGTGTGAAAGTCACGGACCTTGCCGCAATCGCCATCAAAGGTGCGTGTTGCAACTCGCTTGACTACTTTGCGCTTGTCTCTCTCTTTCTCTGCATGCATCGTGTTGATTCTGGATCTATTCACTATTATGCAAACTACAAACATAGAGGCGGTTGCACGTGCTGGAGTGGACCCAAGCGCGGTGGAAGAAGTGATTTTGGGCCACGTGATCTCGGCCGGTGTGGGGCAAGCACCTGCCAAGCAAGCGGCGCTCAAAGCGGGACTCCCCAACTCGATTGCATGCACGGCGGTGAACAAAGTGTGCGCTTCGGGAATGAAAGGTATGCGCGAAGGATCCTCTTTGCAGCAATGGGTGCTGATGCTTGTCTCGATTGCTTGCTTCTTTTTTGCGTGACAGCGTTGATGTTTGGAGCGCAATCGATCAAACTCGGCTTGCATGACATCGTTGTTGTCGGTGGTACGTAGTGTCGCCGCTCAGACGTTTCTGTAGCACTCACTGGATGCAGGTTTTTTCTGGTGCTGACAATGCGCAACGTTGCGGCAAACATTCAGGAATGGAAAGCATGAGCCAAGCCCCACACATGTCCAAGAAAGCTCGCTCTGGCGCTCGCTTCGGAGACCTCACCTTTGTCGATGCCATCCAATCGGTAGCCAATGATCTCATTCGTGCGCGTATCAAAATCTTCCCAAGGAAAAGCCAATCTCAAGTATTGTGTGTGTAAAAATAGGACGGTCTCAACGACGCGTTTGAAGATGTCCCGATGGGAGATTTCGCAGAAGAGTGTGCGCGCAAGCACGATATTTCCCGTGCCGCACAGGATGCGTACGCTGCCGAAACCTACCGTCGCGCCCTCGAAGCGACTCGCAGCGGCAAATTCAAGCAAGAGATCGTACCCGTGGAAGTGACCATCAAGCGAGGAGCTCCTCCTCAACTTGTGACGGAAGACGAAGAAGTCGTCGCCCGCGAAGTCTCAGTGGCGACACTCGGCAAACTGCGTCCTTGCTTCAAGCCAAGCGAATCGTTCGGACCAACTGTCACTCCAGGCAACTCATCTCCGATCAACGACGGCGCTGCCGCCCTGGTGTTGATGAGTCGAGAAAAAGTGGAAGCGCTGGGTCTCACGGCCAACATCAAAGCCGTGATTCGTGGCTTTGGAGATGCCTCCCAAGAGCCTCGCTCGTTTACGACGTCCCCGGCGTTGGCGATCCCAAAAGCGCTCGCAAACGCACAAATCTCGCAGGATGATGTGGACTTTTACGAGATCAATGAAGCGTTTTCCGTGGTCGCGTGCGCAAACACGAAGCTGCTGGACTTGAACCCGGACCAAGTGAACGTCTACGGCGGTACGTCTCTATGCTCTGCGTTCGCTGTCGTGGCATTTGGTTCCTCACAGTGTGTTGTATGCCACCTCGTTCTGCTTTCCTTGATCTTTTTCTGGCAGGTGCCGTGGCTATTGGCCACCCGCTCGGTTGCTCGGGTGCCCGTATTGTTGTGACGCTTTGCTCGGTGCTCCACCAAGAAAACGGCACCATTGGCTGTGCTGCGGTTTGCAACGGAGGTGGCGGTGCCTCGGCTGTCGTCATCGAGCGCGTATAATCAGCTGCTTCCCCTTGAAGAAGCGTGCAGAGAGGTCGTGAAGATGCGGACGTAAACAAAGCTTTAAAATATGAAAGTCGGTCACTTTTTGGGATTGCGTCGATGGGATTCACGTCTCTACATTTTCTGTTCTCGGTCGCTCATTATTGGCTTAGAAGCCTCCTATTCGGTTTGTTTGTTTCTCCGTCTAATCATCTGTTGCAAGCTTGGGGTACACGTGAACAGTGTAGATGGTCGCCAGCACACTGGTGGCCAGCAGCGGCACGAAAGTCCAATTCAGCACGTACTGGATCCCTGGCAACCCGACAAGCGTGATGGCAACATCGCCAATCGCGCGACCGAGCGTACCGGCTTCTGTAGCCAAAAGTCCCGAGTTGAACGTGCCCTTCGCGAACGCTTTGGGGATGGTCTTGGACAGCAGCGACATGTTGACTCCTTCGAGCACATTTGTCGAGATGAAAATGATCACACCGCCCGCGACGAACTGGACGACCGTGTAATGGCCGTAGCTGACGATCACGCCAACGCCCACTACCATCATGATCTCAGACATCACCATCATCTCTCGGTCTTCGTAGCGGAAACTCAACCAACTCACGACCATATTGGTCGGGAACATGAGCAATCCCAGTGCCGCAAGGTAGAACCCAGCTTGCGTCGAGTCCCATTGGAAGTAGTACTGCGCGATCGTCGAACTGGCCGTGATCAAGCACTCGAGCACCAGCTTCAGCACAATGTAGATCACCAAGGTCGCCACAACAGGTACGTTACTCCACAATGACGATAAGCGAGGTGGTTGAGCAACGGCATGGGCCAGCAGTGCAGTCTTTTCGTCAACTTGTCCACTTTTGGCAGCCTCCAGTAATGGAAGCAACGATCTCGTGCGCTTCAAGTACGCCTCGCGGTCGGGTTCTTGAAAGAAGAACACCGTGAGAAACAAATACATGACCCAGAGCGCAAACATCAGGAAGCCAGGCGCCGTTTCATCCGTGACCATGATCCCAAGCATATTGAAGTTGGGCACATAGTTCAGCCCGGCAGCCAACGCAGGACCCGCAGCCATACCCAATGCGCTCGCGGTCACAAAGAGTGCAGACGCCTGAGTGCGCTCTTCCCGCGAGTAGTTGTCAGCAATGTATCGACGGTTGATCGCCCGAGCGCCGCCAAAACCATTCAACAAGCGACCTGCAATGGCCATGGCGATACTGTCGAAATGAAGCGCAAGCCCATAGAGCAAGTTACCGACCACAAGACAGCCCGTGGCGAAAAGCAACGGGGATTTATACGACCGATTCGCCCACCAACTGTAGAGCACCGCACTCGCGAGCGAGGCAATCGGGGTCATACCGACGATCACACCACTAAGCGCAGCTTCCCCACCCAAGGCGGCGGCATAGTCACCACTCGTTGGTGCGACAATGTAGTAGTTGGTCATATACAGGAACGTACACAGCATGTTGATAAAGCGCGACATCTCCGAGCGTTCTTGCAATCGACTGAAGGATCCATACTCCGTTTCGTCTTCGTCTTCCGAGGAATCCCAATCGAAGATCAGCGCCTGCGCCGCGATCGTCTTGACGTACTGCGTCGACTGCTGCAGTCTCCGTCGCGCCATCCGGATTTTACTGAGCACGGGTTCATCTTCGGAGATCGTGCGCACCAACGCAACGCTACTGGCTCCCGTCGAGACCTGGACCTCGAGTTTCCGCAGTTCCGTCAATGCGGATCGGATCGTCGCGATAATCGCCGAGATGCCTTCGTCGTGGTACAGTTGCTGCAGATGCGACGCCTGCGAATCCGTGCGCGAGGACAGGTACGAGCCCATGATTTTGTGCTCCTTGACCGTTTTATCGTGTTTCTTGAGGATTTTGCGAATCCCCGTCGCATTGAGCTCCACGAAATGCAGCAATTGCACCAAATCGTCGCCGACTTTGCGAAACCTACCGAAAAAGGAACAACGAGCGTGGTGAATGCGGGAAAACGATTGCAGATAGGGCAACGACGCGCGTAGAGAGAGCGCTCGGGTGTATGCACTCGTACATGTCGCTGATGGAATGCATCGCGTCGAGGTCATCGACGGGCAAATGAGCCTGCTTGCGACGCAACTCGGCCAATGTGTTGGCAAAGTGACCCTGCTTCGTGAGAAAGAACAGCACCACACGCTCCACCTATGCATGCCAAACGCTTCGATGAGTTTTTCCTGCTGCTACAGCAAACCAGCGCTGCTTCCCACACCACAACAAAGCGATGTGCTGCGTTACCTCCGAGTCTAGCGCGCGCTTGAACCCTTCCTGCTCGTGGTGGGCGGCTTCGATCGTATCATCCCGCGTGGCGACGATCACTTTCTTCAACTGCTTCTTCAATTGCTTGTACTCCAAATAGTGTCTACGCCGACAAAACAGCGTCGCGTCAGCATGAACACACACCACTCTTGTACGAAGCAAAGCACGTACCCTTTCCACTCTGGCCGCTCCGCTGCCGCGAGTTTCTTCGCGAATTGCACCATCGTAGTCTATCCTCTCGTGGCAAATGCGAAAGTGGAGGCACGCACGAGTTGCGCGGGTCTTTCTCTCGTTTGTCGGGTGCTGTTGTCGGTCACAGGAGGGAGCTCGCGAAGTGAGTGGCAAGTGAGTAGTAGCACAGACAGCGCGGAGAGAAGGGTGAGCACGGCCACAGGGGGATGAAGGAGGGAAATGTGGGGGAGATCTCGGCTCTGTCCCTTCCGTTCTGCGAGCCTTCTGTTCCTTTGTGATCGGCGCCAAGTTGCGGCGACAATGGTGGTTACGAAATGCTGGTGCGTTGCGTCACTCGGAATAGAGACAAATGGTCCTTGGATAACGGATAGCACCGTGATAAGCCACTTCATTCACTGTAAAGAAGCGTCTGCTGCCTATGTTTGCTGTGAGATAGCGTTTTAGAAAGGTCGTTGGTAACCGTAAAAAGTAGAAAGCAGCGGTCGCATTGGTTGGAAGAAACACCAGTGGACCGCACTCCCCTCGATTACACTGCTGCAGACACTGAATATTGCTGCCATTGTAGCGCTCCAGTTATGGTCTCTCGGATAGTTGTATGCACAACATTTCTACGAATCGCTGCGATCGGAAGTGTGCGAGTCGTGCAGCAGCCCAAAAGAGAAGTAAACTGGAGTGCGAGTGTCGTCAGTCGGTGCGGGGAGGGTGATCTGCGACTCCAGCCAATCAGCGGGGACGACGGAGTGTCCAAGATTCGATCGGGACATTTCGACCCCTGGCTTTACAAGCGTGTAAAAGCTGCGCCTTTTCGACACTGCATTTGTTTGCGCTTTGCACGCAGCTACGGTCGGTGTGGGGAGGTGTAGCCCCTCGTTTTCGCGTGGTTCCCGATATCGGCTTCGATCCAAACTGTGTGGTCCCACCTTTTGTGTGACACCTCCGAAATTTTGCCTCCGAAAAAGCGCTCTCCATCCCTCTTGCTTCACACCCGCATAAATGAATAGTCGATAGTTGCATCCAAGTTTCAACCATAGCAATTCCCCTCTCTTCTTTCGATGTCTTGCAAAAACCGATCGACATTGCATGCGTTCCAGAAGAGAGGGTTTGCTGCTTGATGGCTGATGAAATCCGAGCGATTGCAAACAACCACTTTGGGTCATCGGTATCGAGAGGCGAAGATGGTGCTGGCGTCGTCACCTCTCCAAGTGCGCACCACTTCCATGGTCGTTGCTGCCATTGCGTGCTGCCATTGCGTGCTGCCATTGCGTGCTGGGTTGCATTGTGGACTTGGTGGGTGAATGGAAAGGAGTGTGCATGGAGCGCCACACTGGTTTCTGACCGCTTGCCTTCCTCTACCGACATAGTCTGGTCAAACTGGAGACTGAGCTAGCTTCAGCTTTTCGCTGTCGCCATGTCTCACTTTTCCACAGCATACCCTATAACCAGCGAAGGAAGAAGAGTACCACGGTATCCACCCCAACTTGACGAAAATGAGTTGGATATAAGAGCGAGCATGTGGGATCTTGCATCTGGAAGAAACATCACTCATTTTCTGGCCACAAATCGGCTAAATGCCATCAGTCTCACAAATGAAACATGCTCGCTAGCTCAAGATGTCGACTATTCTTCGCCACAGTGCTACTGTGCTCTTTGCTGCGCATCGATACCATGAGTAAATCACCCTCAACAACAAGATGATCACTCGACTCGTATAAGCGGTGTTCAGTGCGGTTGTGCTCTTGGAAGACTCTCTTATAAGCGGCGCCCTTAAACCGTCCTTCAGATTCAGCAGAATCGCATTCTCGCGTTTTGCGCTTTCGACGTTGGCATTAAATAAATAAAAGAGGAAAGATAAAATTGAAATGTTTTATAGATGCACAAGCTGCTCTCTCCCTACAAATCTGCAACTGCTTCCCAGTGCGAGAGCAGACGATGGTCGTGGCTTGTGTGTTTGTCATAGGCTTGTTTTGTTTTTGTTTGTATCATGTCGTTGTTGTAGCTTGGAGTAGAATGCAGGACCAAAACTGTCTGAAATTGCTTGGGGAAGGATCGAGTCTCGACACGATTCCACGCTTCTTGATTTGTTGTATGCGCGCTTCTTCGTGCTTCACACATCGGTGACGAATACATGGGGAGGGGGAATCGAAGTAGCTTTTGATCGGCTACCCTTGGATCGTCGCCTGCGCAGCCGCACCCTTCTGGAATGCATTCGAGACACGTGATTGACTGACTTGGACGGCATCGGCCTCATGGCAGAACGCCATCCACGAAGGCAGTCGCTTTGCCGAGAGAAGACGCAGCGCGAGCCCAACTGGCAGCGACCCTGCGCCGATCAAGATCGTGATCCCCCATTGACCAGCATCCAACGGCTCGCAGTTGAAGAATCGACCTGTGCACTGCACGATGATAATCTGTGCCACGATCTGGAAAATCGTAACGTAGATGTACACATGGTTGCCCATGATCCCTTCGAGGACATTCAGCTCGTCGTGGATCTTGCGGCAATTGAGCTCGTTGAACAACTGCATCCACACGAAGGCATTGAACACGATGGTCATGTGCTGCGACGGGTCATGCTTGTGGTCCTCGTCCAAGTCCGCGTACCGTCCAGACGGGATATCAAAGAGCTTCTCACCAACAAACGTGAGGACCAGCAGCACGACGAGCTGGTACGCCGATTGACCGAAGATATGCTTTGTCATCATCTTGGACAGCAGCGGCTTCGTCTTTGGGTACGGACGTCGCTCTAGAAGAGCTTGAGTCGGGGGTTCCGTCGCGAGCGCCAAGGACGCAAACGAGTCCATGATGAGGTTCACCCACAGCATTTGCACGGCAGAGAGCGGAGACTGCTCCAGGATCACCGCGCCGAGGAATGCGAGCACGATCGCGACGACATTGACTGTAAGTTGGAACTGCAGGAACTTGGCGATCGAGTCGTACACGTTGCGTCCCCACTTAATGGCTTGCACGATCGACGTGAAGTTGTCGTCCATCAAGATGATATCAGAGGCATCTTTCGCGACAGCCGTGCCGCTGATACCCATCGCGAAGCCGACGTTGGCTTTCTTCAGCGCCGGAGCGTCGTTCGTGCCATCGCCCGTCACGGCAACAATCTGGGGACCATACGGCATCAAGTTGGATTGCATGAGCCCAGTGACGAGGGTGTACTTGTCCTTGGGCGACGAGCGCGCCATCACGCGCAGGTGTGGCCAGATCCGATCAAACTCGGCCTGGATGATGTTGCCATTCCCATCCAGCACGCGAGTACGGAACTCTTGTCCTTCAAGCACAATCGCATTGTCACCCGGCGTCAGAATACCGCATTTTCCCGCGATGGACCGCGCAGTCGTGATGTTATCGCCCGTGACCATGCGCACAACGATCCCGGCGCGATGGCATTGCTTGATCGCATCGGGCACTTCCTTGCGCACAGGGTCTTCAATGCCGACAATGCCGATGCACGTCAAGTCGGTTTCCACATCGTCGTCGGACCACTTACTGATTTCTTCCGCGGAGCATTCCACGTCGCGGTACGACATACACAGCGTGCGGTACCCCTGCGACGCGTACTTTTCGATGATTGAACTGCCGATGATATCTTTTTGGTTCGAATCGAGGCTCGCGACCGAGCCGTCAAGGCGCTTCATCTTGTTGCAAAGTCCCAACACAACCTCCGTCGCGCCTTTCGTGTAGATGCGACACGTGCTCATCGAACGCTTGACAACCACCGACATGCGCTTCTTCTTGCTGCTGAACGTCAGCATGTGACCCACTTCCGTGCTCGCACGCACTTTCGGGTAGTCCACGCCACAGTCACGCACGAACTGCAGCAGCGCGCATTCGGTTTTATTGCCGGTGTGTTCGGGCTGACCTCCGGCGCTCTTTGGTGGCAAGATCTCGGCGGTCGAGTTGATGCAGATGCCGTTGCAGAACACATCCTTCGTGGACTCGGCCATTTCGTCTGCTGCCTGCGAGGCCGAGGAAAACTCCTGGCCGCCAATCCAGACTTGCATGACCGTCATCCGGTTTGTCGTCAGCGTCCCCGTCTTGTCCGAGCAAATCGTGGTGGCACTGCCCATGGTCTCGCAGGCGTCCAAGTGACGCACGAGGTTGTTGTCGAGAAGCATTTTCTTGACCGAGTACGCCAATGCGATGGTGACCGCGAGTGGGAGTCCCTCGGGGATGGCGACGACAAGCACTGTGATCGCCACAATGAAAAACTGCAGGTAGTCGCTGATGTACTTGGACTTCCACTCGACTTTATCTTCGACGAACTTGTGGATCGAGAATCGCAGACACATGATCAGAAACACCAAGATCGCGACGGTCGTGCCGAGCTTGCCGATGAGGATGGTCAGGCGGTACAGCTTCGCTTCAAGAGGGGATTGGGATTCACCTTCTTCGTACTCCTCTTTCTGCTCCACCGTTCCATTCGCCTTTGGCGCATCGTCGGCGGTGCCATGCGTTTCTCCGCTTGGTTTCGGTGCCGCAGAGGTTTTGCCCTCCTCCTTTTTCCCGCCGGCTTTGCCCAAGATGAGCTTCTTGATGATACCAGCTTGCGAATTCTCGCCGACACAGATCACGAGCATCTTGCCCAGTCCCTCCATGACCTTTGTACCCGAGAGCAGGAACGGGTTCTCGCGGTTCTTCACCATCAGATCCGACTCGCCCGTCATCGCACTTTCATCGAGCTTGAGCTCTTTTTCGTCAAACACGATGCCATCCGCTGGCACGATGTCGCCCAAGTCGACGCGCACAACGTCCCCTACCCGTAGCGAGAACTTGCTGATCTCTGCGGGCACGCCATTGCGGATCACCTTGATCTTCTCATCTTCCTTCACGGCGTTCAGCGAGCGGAACTGCTTTTCCTTCTGGTAGTCGTTGATCGCCGTCACGAAAGTGACGACAAAGACGGCGAAGATGATGCACGCGCCTTCGATCCAGCCCGTGTCCGGGTGGTCTCCGACGGTGACCGCCAAGACGACCGAGATGATCCCGGACGCCGTGAGGATCATGATCGTTAGATCTTGGAACGCTTCCCACATCAGCTCCAGAAGTCCCTTGGCTCGTGGTGGAGCGATGTAATTCGACCCAAACGTTTCTTCGCGTCGCTGCAAGTCCGAGGCGTTGTTGTTATCGAGTCCCTGGCGGATGTCGACGGCGATCGCTGCCGCAACACCGTCGATTCCACCCAGCTTCCCCAACTGCTCGGCCTGGTGCTCATGCTGCGTTTCAATGAGTCGGATGAGATCCCCCGTCATGAGCTTGAACTGGCCGCCGCCTTTCTGCTCCGAGTGGATCATGGTTGCACTTGTCAAACGCTCCTGCCTGTCGCGGCTACTTGAATCGCACTTGGCGCGTCAACGATCTCACGCGAAGAGAAGCTCGCAGTCTTGGATGAGAGGTGAGAGGTTTCCCACGCGTCGCGCCGCCGTCTTTGGTTCCGCACTGAGCGCAATGGAGCAGCGTCGTTTCTCTCTTGCAACCAACTTTCCGAAATGACGCGTTAGTTTCACATTTGACAAACACGCTCCTGCCTGCTTGCTTCCTCTCCTCCCAAGCTCTCGTGCTCGCTTTTAATAGCTGCTCTGCAACGGACGACTTAAGCCATCTCGGAAACCCCTGCTCCAGTCAGTATATTTAGCCCCAGCTCCGCAAACGCTTTCGTTTGAGGTTCCGCAGGTTAACTCTCGCCGGTTTGCATCTGGTCTGGTGTTCTAAGGTTAGATTTTCCATGTTAAATAAAGCGCACGTTGGTTCCGTTGATTGCAAAGATTAGGTGCTGCAGAGAGGCAGGGACCAAAACGATTCGTATTTAAAATGGCCAAGACGCCACTGCGCTGGATGGAAAACGGCTTCGACGAGCTCTTCTTATGCGTGGTGCTGCTATCTAGGATCCTCAGACGCAGCGAAGTGCTGGATGACTTTGGTCCACAAATAGATCAACTAACGAGACACTTTCTTCTTGCTTATCGCATCGTTGCTCAATCGTACCACTGAACGCTGTGGGCAGATCCTACTCGGCGTCGAATGCATCGCTAGTCACAAAGATACGTTGCACTCAGAGAATCTAGCAATACCGCAGTAGGATGACTCGATGTGAGTGTAGACTCCACATGATTGCCACATCTTTAGGAGTCGGATGCATCCATCAGGGGATGACCAGAGTTGATAATACAAACGGAACATATTCTCGAAGCACTCAGTACCACACGTTTCGTTGAACGATTTCGTTTGTTCGTACTGAGGTTGCACCCCATATGCCACGGATACAAAGCACCTCTCCTTCCGATATGTGCATTTTTAACTTGAGACTGAGAATTGGATGGAAATGGTGAGAAATAGAATCAAGAGTTCGATGATAACACCACGTGTTCGGTATATGCACCGCAAAGTACGAAATGAATCAATATTTATCGAACTTAATCGGGATTCAAAATAAACGGGAAAACAGAAATCCGAAATAGAAATAAAATAATGAGAATAGATTAACCAGGTTAAATTTGGACATGGAGGGTGTGCGGTGTCCGCAGAAGACGTGTGTGAGTGTGTGTGAGTGAGTGATTGTTGTTTGTGAGTGTGTGTTGTTGTTGTTGTTGTTGGTGGTGGTGGTGGTGGGGTAGGGTAGTTGGCGGTTGTTGTTGTTGGGTTGCGTGGAGTTGGGTTGCGCGACAGCTTGGCCGAGTGGTTAAGGCGATGGACTTGAAATCCATTGGGGTAACCCGCGTGGGTTCAAATCC
>JAASGH010000223.1:0-28551 GCA_023334155.1 Globisporangium heterothallicum
CTTGAGGTCACGCGACGCGATGTACACCTTGGCGCCGTTCTGCACGAAACCGTCGGCCATCATCTTGCCGATGCCGCGACCGCCGCCGGTGATCACCACCACTTTGCCTTCGACGCTGAAGAGGTCCTTGAGAGAGAGAGATGACGCCATGTTGTTCTGAGCTCGGTTTTTCAATACTGAAGGCAACTTGGTGCTTTTCGCTCCTCAAACGTGTTCAGTAAACAAGTGCTGCTGGTCCCGAATGATGGGATGCAATTGAGGGACAGATGGTCCCGAAACTTCAATTTGAGTTGACACAAAATGGAAAAGGGTCCTCTATTCGGGGTCACATTGCCAATCACAAACAAAATGGTTTCTCAAGCGCTCAATTCTGCTGCAACTTTGCCATTTCATGGACGCAATTGTAGTCTCCGTATTTGCTGCACAAACTCACACACATGCAGCACCTGAGCAAAGATACTCGCAGACAGGATTCCCATTCATCGGGTATCCGAATTCCTGGCAGCAGTGGATTGGATACTAGTGCTATCGTGGTTGCGAACAAGACCACCATCTCCATAATCGTGGCTGTAGAGCTGTTTCAGTCGCGTGTCGTACCATTCGCGGTTTGCAAGGCGGTCGCAGACCTCACGGTCCACTTGCGCACGCTCGAAAAACATCGCGCGGGTGTGCACGTGGAAGTCCGCGCTGATTTGCTGCTCCTCTGCATGCAGTTTGATGAATCGCTTCGGTGGCTTCTTCGGATTGTATGCATCGCGACTGTCGATGTAGCCGTCGTCCGGGATCCGCATCGCCGCACGAAGGGAAGTGACTCGTTCGCCGTGGATGCGTTTTGAGTAGCGTGTCCACACTTGCGACGCTCCTGCAGCTGCTGCGCCTCCTACCACCTTTGTTGGTGAAGTTTTCAGAGTGGGTGCGCTTTTCTGCGGTTTCTTGGGCAGTGAGAGCTTCCGCAGCGCCAGGAATCTCTCCACTGTGGTCGCGCTCTTCGCATCAACGACGCTCTCTTTCTGCTCACTCGCCATCGCTTTCCGCAATGGACGTCAGCGAACGGTCGAATGTCTGTCGACTGACTGAACAGTCTCCTCGTTCGCATGAAAGTAACCCCAGCAAACCTATTTCGAACCCTTGGAACGCTAAGACATCTGGCGCTGGGAGATCACGGTCGAGATGCGCAATTGCGCGGTTTGCTGCAGCATGTTGAAAAGATGCTTAGGCGCGGCATTCATATTCGCGGTCACGAGGCGAACTTCCTCGGGGTACATGTCGATCCATTCGAGACGCTGGTGGCTGCGTTCGCTCAGAAACTCTTCATAGATTCGACCGGCGATCTCCTTCCGTCGTGTCTTGAGCGTTTGCGCATCCATGATGAGGATTGAAGAGGATGCGCCGACTGCTTTGTAGCCTTCCACTGCGCTCCAGAACTTTTTGTCCTGCTGTAGAGAGTTTTGTTTCGGGTCTTGTCGCAATCCAAAGATCGAGTGCAGTCGGAGAGCACTCGCGTGTTTTTGGATCGCCTCCTCCTTGAGAGGGACGGGTGTTCGTTTGTGTTGCGACTGAGCGACTTGAGGTGCGTCGGACGAATTGGCGTCAGCAGATACTGCTGTTGTATCCATCACTCGACTCGAAGAAGGCTTTGCTGCAGTTCCTGTTGTCGGGATTGTGGCGTACATGTGAGGGTACAGCACTGCGTACGCATTCTGAACGCCATCGGAGAGTGGCACAGACGAAAACTCTTTCCAGACCTGCTGCTTTTGTTGCTTTGATAGCTGGATGGGGGTTTCTCCTTCTGTGCGACCTCCTTTCTTGGCCACACCACTAGTGCTCTGAGATTTCTGCATCGCATTTCCAGACCGCATTTTTGTGCCATCTAGCTCGAGTTCTGCAAGATGCACACCTGAACGCTGACGAGGCAAAGCAGAGACTCGAGCGCGCGGCTCCTGAAATGGCAGCTTTGACGCTTTCTTCGCTGGCACCTTTTGACCAGTTGTCATTGTCGACTCGTCTTTCGCAATTCCCGGAGCAACATCACTGTTTCCGACTGGCGACGGACATTGAGCTATCCCCCGACCTGCTAGCTGAAGAGATCCGGACAGTGAATGGGATTCGGTGAAAGGTAGGGCTTCAATACCAGCATTCGCCAGACTCGGATCAGCGACTGCCATCGAGTGAGGATCGCAATTTCCCGTGGCTTTCGACTGCACAGTCACAACGATTCGTGGGATCGCTGACATATTTCCTTCCGAGTCGAGATTGTTGAGCATGTCGGTGTCCAGCGAGGAGTCTCCACTGTCTTCATTCTGTTTTTCCCTTCCTTTCTTCCGTTTCGCATTCAGCGCTGCCGACGTTCCCTGCAGTGATATGGTGCTTGGATCACGAACCATGGCACTTGGTGGTGGATCCTTGGCTAGCACTTGCTTCGCGAGCAACGCAGCTGTCTCGACTCGCTTCTTGACCGCCTTGTGCGTCTTTCGGACGTCTCTTTCCTCTTGGCTGTAGGAAGTCCGCGGCGATGCGTTCTGGAAAATGTCAGGGAAACTGCGAGTCTCCTCCTCCACTGCCGCTTCTTTCTTCTCCCACTTGATAAACGCCGAAAACCTGCTGCCCGAGAAAATATCTCGAGGGTCTTCACGGTTTTCACGCCGCTCTTGACGCTCTTGGTAATTCGGAGTCGGCAAAGTAGGAGCAGACGTCGACGGGATGATAAAGCGCGGGCTGTCTTTCGTGGAGGCAGTCGTGCGAATGCGAGCGAAATACGCTTCAAGAGTATCTTCCTCGTGATCTCCTCCAGCAGAACGTCCAGTCTGAGAGAGAGCCGACTGGGTCGGCGCGGTTTCGTGGGGAGCACTGCCTCGAAGTGTATCGTCTGGATTTGTTGGGAGAGCTGACTCCACTTGCTGGTCCGAAATTGTGTCCTCTCCAGCAACGATGGAACCAGAAGACTCTCCCCTCTCCCCTGCATCGTTTGTCGCTTCATCTTCTTGCACCGCAGATACGAGCGCACCAACATCATCGTCGTCGTCGTCGTTTGCTACTTCTGGCAAGTCTGATACCGCTTCAGGAGGAGTGTCATCAGTGATGGAGTGGTCTCTGGTAGAGCTGGGGTGGACGACTAAAGCCGCTAAAGGTGTTGAGCTTGGACGAGCGTGACTCTTTTTCCGGACAGCTTGGGGTTCTTCTTCAATACCGCTCTGGATGCATTGCGCTAGTGGCGTTTTCGGCGTTGTACCTGCTGACTGCTGTCGAGACGACGGTCTTCTGTCCCGAGAAGCACTCAGCACACGAAATGATGCGGTAAACGCCGATTCGTCTTCTGCGGAAGTGAATATGTCCGACGAGGACTTGTGAGGTGACGCTGCTGCGGTGCTCGACTTGGCGCCTGGCTTCCACATAAACTCAGCACTGCGCTCAGGGTTTGCCGCCACGTTGGATCTATCTCCAGACATGGGGGAGGGTGCAGTCGGATCTGGAGTGAGATCCTCTGTTGCACGCAAAGCGGAGTTGGTAACGAAATTCCCGAACTCAACGGTCATGCCGTGGATGGACGGGAGCTGCGAGTGCTCTCCACTCGATCCGTTTAGCGACGCTTCATCATTATCGGTTCCATCATCTCTGTCGTCCGAGGTTGCGTACCCAGGAGCGATCCGCTTCAGCTGATGCAGTACGATCGCTTTCCGCAACTCCTCGCGCTTTCGGTTGCGGATTGGCGTGTGGACCTGAGTTTTGCTGCTGCTGTTAGACTTGCTTCTCGGACTCGTATTTAGTATCGCTCCGGGAAACCCCATCGATCCATCGAGGAGGTGCTCTGGAGGTTCTTCGGGTTGCCCTGTCATCGGATTCAGTTCCTGAATAGTGTGTACGATGCCGCTTTCCTGCTTCTGCCTCTGCTTCTCAAGTTCGTGCATCGCGGTGCGTTCGGTCTCGAAAAGCAGCCCGGCGCTAGACGCATAGCTCTCTTTCATGAAATTGACATCGACCGCTTCTGCAATGATAGAGCCTCGATGAGGAGTCTCCAGAAGCTTTCTTGCACTGTTCACACTGCTTCGTCGCCTCATCACCGCCGATTCTCTCCTTTGAACAAGGTGTTGTGGCCGATCCTGCTGCTCTTCATGCCAGACAACCTGAGCCTCCTCTTCCTCATCCTCGATGTCATCTGGGACAGAAGGTGCCATATTCTCCGCAAGCCAGCAACAGGAGCAACGAAACAAATTCGCTATGAACAGTAATCGCAGCGCCGACTTTGCCTCTTTGTAAAGTCGCCGAATCTCGAGACACGTGCTGTCGCTCTCGTTGCTGTTGTCGTTGAGTGCAAACAGCTCTTTCGTGCGATAGAGTTGCGTGCATTTCGAAAGCTCTGTCTCCAGAGATTGCTTCCTCTCGGCAACCAGCGCTACTGTGTCCAAGTCAGTGCTTTGGGAGAGATCGCCGAGGTCTCCACTCTGTAAATGCCGCTTAATCGTCTCTACCTCCGCGATCGCACTTTGAAGCTCACTGCGCTTCAGAAGCAACGCCGCCAACCGCAAGCGAGTCTTCTCCAGAACGAATCGAGTCGCGCTGATGTCTCTCAGCGTCCTACTCGCAGAAAAAAGCACCGCTCGATGCTGCGACTCCAAGTCAACGAGCTGCTCCTCTAACGACTTCTTCTTTTTCTCGATCTTGCGCATCTTTCGCTGCAGCTTGGTCAGTAAACCTCCACCTTTTTGTGTCAGCGACTCTCGTTCGTGAAGATCGTCAACATCGGAAGGAGTAGTCTCACGCATGCTGTTGGATGCTGCTGGTGCACTCGTCCCTCGCTCGAGAAGAAACTTGTCCAAGGTCAGTAGGAAAATCTCTTTCTCAAAGAAGAATTCCATGTCGGCTTCATTCGAGAAGCAGCACAGCAGAGAAGGATCTGTTGGCGCGCTGGAGGACGCTGCAAGGCTGCGAACTTGCCACTGCGCTCGCACAAGCAGGTCGTGCAATGTCGACATTCGGTGCTCAATACTGGCACACATATCTTCCAGTCGGAAGACCTCGTCCAGGACGTCGTCAGCAGTGACCTCGAGCGCGAACAGAACGCCAACGAAACTATGAACCAGCGCTTTCTCGGCGAGATCGCAATCCAGCGTTGGCGAAAGCAAGAAACGCGCATACGGCTCGAGCTCGCCGAGCAACTTGGCTCGGAGGTTTCTTCCTGCTTCCTCCTGGCTCGGCTTTGCGAGCATTTCGCTGTCGTTGGCGTCGACGATTCGAGTCAGCATACCCACGTGCTGCTGACTTTTGAAAGACCCTCTCGAGCGCAGCGCTCGCGATAGAGTTCTCCGCACTGGCGACGGCTGAGCGGTGTCCTGGGGAGCATCGTCGCTTGATAGAGTAGGGAGCACAGGATGGAGTGCCTTCTTGATCTGCTGCCGCAGTATCTGGTGCGTGCTTCGAGTCAACTTTTTCTTCATCCCACTGAGAAAAGCCCGGCACCGCAGAATCGCAGGTGAAAACTCCGAGGTTGACGCGAAAATCATGCGCTCTTGGCGCAGCCACAGCTCTTCCTTCAGCACACTGTGCCACTCGCGGATCTTGATGTCACCCGCTATTCGGACGCCACGAACCCATTCACTGGACATCAGTGTGATCATACACCACATGAGTCGCTGATCGGACCCGGTCGTGCTATGTGCTACCTCAGCATCGCACCGAGCAGCCTTGTCGGTTTCCATGCGACGCACTTTCGTGGCGTAGAACTCATAGATGCCTTTGTTCAAGAGACGCTGCGTGTCTTCATCCGAGGTCAATTGTGTTGGAGTGAGTCCGTGGCGATTCGGGCGATTCCACGTGACTGCACCTTCGCTCAGAAGCAGACTCAGCACATCAATGCGACGCGTGCAGTCCTCCACGTTCATCACCACATGAAGCGGGGTATTCCCCGACGCTTCGTCGACTGCGTTGACCAAATGATTGGATCGTAGAACCGTGTTCCGCACTTCTGCCACGCTCCCCTGTACGACGATACTCTGAAATTGCCGAATCCCTTCGCTTTGGTACGGAAGCTTTGCTGCTAGGACTTGCTCCGAGTCCAAGTCGTCTGTTTCGCTGTCGTCCTCTTCGATCTCGGTCTCCACGCCTCCGAAAATCGCAGCTGCATCGGAGTAGCAGCCATAGAAAAGCATCGGGAAGAGAGGTGACAACTCTTCGTACGCATCCCAAGCGCTGAGTCTGAGACGATCTTCCATAAATGCATCTCCTCGCTTCCACACGAACGCCTTCCACGCGGTCAAGATCCCAAACAGCAAATGGCGCTTTTGGATTCGCTCGCACTGGAAGCGAAGCGTCTGGAAGAGCCGACGTTTTTTACAGTAGTTCTTCCAGGCTTCGAAGGTCTTCCACCGATTCACTTGGTGCTTGGCGTCCATCCAAGTGTAGACAATGCGGCACACTTTGCTTCGCCACTGACTCTGCTCGAGCCTCGACACGTTGAGCTCGCGCTTGAATAAACTGCGCAAGTGCACCCCTTTCCACGCTCTCCACGCGCGTCCGAAATCCCCGAGTTGTTTGCTTCGCTGGACGGCTTGCTTGCGGGGACGCAGCGTTGCCTTCACTTTCGCGTAGCTGCGCAGTTTCGACATGGCAAAGCGACAGATCTTCTTGTTGTTGGCTCCCTCAGCAATCTCCTCTCGCCATGAAAGCAGGATCTCCCGCGTGACCTTCGCGACGTAATGCTGCGTCGCTATCTCCATGTGGTTGCGTTTCTCGATCGATCGATTGCTGAAACTGCGCAGCTGATGGAAAGATCGCCGCATGCTCGCCAGAGGCGCTTTAGCCGTGGCTTTCACTTTCCGGATCTGACGTTCTTGGTAGTTATGCACCCATATATCCCACTGCGGCAACGCTTGCGAGTAGTGGGGGAGCGGAAGTCCGGACCGCTTGCAACGCGAATATGTCGCCCACCGGGACCAGATACCGAAAATGAGCATGAGCTTTTCACCAGCCCACACCGGACGTGAACCGAATGCCATTCTCACAGCCCGCTTGATGCAGAGCTGCGCATCCAGACCAACGCGTTTGTTCTCGAGGTGTACCCGCTTCCACCGTAGAAACGTGCGCTGCACAATCTTTTTCGCGATTGCCTGGCGTGCCTCCATGTGAAGCACCTTCATATGCTGGACTCGACCTCTCGTGCAATCTACCACTTCCTCGACACTGGCAAACGCCGAATTGACGAACCCAGGAGTCGGACGAGCGGCTCGCTGGATGGATTTCCGAGTCGCGGCGTCCTGATCCGTGGAGGTGAACACCAAGTTCATGACCAATTTTGGCAACTCGGGTTGCATTTCTGCGTCGCGAAAGAGCTTCAGCTCGATCTCACGGAGCTGGATCGCGGTTCCTACCTCGTCTCGCCACGCCAGCAGGTACTTGCGCTTGACCGACACCCGTGCCTTGCTGCTGATGCGATGCGATAAAGACCACACTTGGAAGAACCTCCGAAGGAATTTCACGCGGCGTCGCCCCCATCGATTGTACACTCTTCGCCGCAAGTACATCCTCCAAGTTGCTTGTATTTTCGAAGCGTAGTAATGCTGCTTTCTCTGTTTGCACACACACACACAGATGTATTTCTCGAGTTCAGCAACCTTTGCGTGGAGCTACCATGATACCAAAGGGAACCGAAATACTTACTGGGCGGCGATGGCGCGTCAGGAATTGCTCCATTTCCGCGACATCCTCTGCATCTTCGTCGACCGCGTGCAGCTGATTCAATGACATAGAGCCAGCTAAAAAACCGATGGCTCTGTTGTCGGAAGTGGCAGTCCCACAATTGGGTCGTGCGCTCGGATGGTTTCTTGGATGTTGTGCGCGCCTCAGTCCTACCGAATTATGACTCGCTGAGCGAGCCATCGACGAATGCGGACTTTCGTCCTGCAATGGTGCGAGTTGCTCTCTGCCCACTCGTCGCTTTCGAAGCAGGTTGCCTCTCTTTTGACGCAGAACGCTGGGCGAGTTTTCCGACGAGGAGACCTGGCGCTCAACAAATGCTACTTTTTGCTGGAGATCCCCCATCTGCCGGTGCAGTGCTAGCGCAAACGACTCTCGCTCCTCCTCGTCTGCTGCTTGTTGCTGCTCTGTGACCGCTCGCTGGTTGCTGTCCCCTTTCTCGCACGCAAACAGCGGATGGACTTCGTCTGCAGCCTCCGACGGAGGATACCAGTTGAGCACATCTTTCATTCGCTCTCGACTGCGCTTCTTGTTGCTCCGTTCGATTCGCTTGAGCACGGAAGGTTTCGTGATCCACGTCTCCATCTCCAGTTTTCTTGCTTCCCGATCAGCCTCGCGGTCTGCCTCCCGCTTCTGCTCCGCCGAACTGACCTGGTTCTCCTTCGCTTCGCGCTCTTTCTTCTTCTTCTTTTCCGCCTTGCGCGCCTGGAACTTTTGCTCGTAGGTGCTGAGAAAATCGGGTCGTGAGGATCGCGAGTCAACCGAGCCCGTATGCGACGAAAATGACAGCGCTGAGCTGGAGCTGCCGCCGAGGCGACTCGTGTTCAGACCATCTTCCGAGTATTCGCTTCGGAACGTCTCCATGGTGTCGTGCGCAGGACGCGAACGATGCGTAGAAAGCGACGGGGATCGCCGATCCAGTACCACAAAACGCAAGAGCAATCCCTTGTGTGCTGCTTGATACCTCTGGAACCAAATCGCACCGTTTCAGCATACCGGAAACGGCGCGAAATCGAGGGACGGATCTGAGTGTTATTCTTGTGTCAACCATCGGGTATGCACGCGCGAGCCACCAAACCGAATCATACCCGTGCTCGAAGACTCCAGGAAGAACGACGAAGGATCAACATGCCACGTCAGTAAGCTAGCAGGGTATCGTATCATGATTTATAAGTCGTGTGCGCGCGTCCACGGAAAGCAATGTTATGAAATGCTGCAGTAAAAGACATAATGTGGGTACAGAAGCTTGCTTACGAAGAGCAGGAGACGCAGAGTGGAGGAGCTGAGGGGTCTTCAGGACGAGCGTACACGAGATCGTCGGACGAGCCCTCGTCGAATGGATGCGTCAAGAGCTTGAAAATCTGCTGGACGCCGATGTAATCGCCCTCCGTGGCAAAGTCGATCGCCTTCTGAGCCACGTGGTTGCACAGCACAAACTTTGGGTTTGTTTGCTGCATCCGAGTTTGTCGGCGCAAATCCTGTGCAGCATCGGGCGTGAACTCGGTCTCTTCTTTCAACCTGTGCACATATTCGCCAATCCATTTCGCCCAAGCAGCGCGTACGGTCTCACGGCGCTCGGCGTCGGTGGACGACTTCAGCTTGAGAAGCAGCTCGCGCTCGGCTGTCATCTGCTTGAAAGCGTCTTCAGTGATCCCGTACATCCGTGCCTGGGCTGGGTTCTCCTTCAGCAGCAACCCCACCATTACGTACTGAGTTTCCGTGAACGACGAGAGCCTCCGCTTCACTTGCTCCAGGGTCTCTGAAGACCCCACCAACTCGTCGAGAACAGATAGCTGCGATTGCTCGTCAAATGGCTTGACTCCAGCAAATGAACGGAAAGAGCATGTGAAATCGGCACCGGTTTCCGTCAGCACATTGAATAGCGAATCAATCAGCGCTCGGTCTTCGCTCGGGAAAAACTTCTGGCTCAAGCCCAATTTCGCACGCATCAGACGGGATAGTTCTTGACCGAACGTGTCGCTGTACGTTTCCAGGACAGGCTCGAACTCTTCGCGATCAACGACCAGCGCAAGCTGGTCCGCGAGCACCGACAGATTCCACTTGCAGATGTCCGGCTGGTTCTCGTATCGGTATCGTCCACCGTCATCGGACGTGTTGCAAATGTGCTCCGGGTTGAAGTGCTCCATGAACCCGAAAGGACCGTAGTCAAGGGTGTCGCCGACAATGCTCAAGTTGTCGGTGTTGAGCACACCGTGGCAAAACCCGACACTCTGCCACTTCGCGACCAAGCAAGCCGTTCGCTGCACCACTTCTTCGAAAAACAGCTTGTATCTCTCTTCAGCGGCCACATCCTTCTCCCAAATAGCAGGAAAGTACTGCTTGATCGTGAAGTCGAGCATTTGACGCATCATGGCTTCTTTGTTCGCGATACCAGCGCTTGGTCCCTGGCGTCCCGACTTCGGATCCTTCTCCTTGAAGATCTCGAACGACCCGAAGCGCAAGAAACTCTTGGCAATGCGCATCACGACGGCCGTTGGCTCTTCCTTTGGGTTTCCATCGTAAAACATGTCGCGGACGACCGTGGTCTCTCGGGATACGACGACACTTCCTGCGCGCGTCGTAGGCACCCCGAGCGCATGCATATGCTCGCTGGCCAAGAATTCGCGCAGCGTTGAGCGCTACACGGAACGAAAAATGCAAACTGAACGCGTCAAAATCAACGCTGCGACCGACACATTACGCAACACAAGCAAGCACACACCAACACTTTTCTCCCATCCGCGGTGCGCGAGTACGGAGTCAGTCCCGCGCCTTTCAACTGCACCTCCCAGCGCTCGTTGTCGTCATTGACGACCTCTCCCAAGTAAATCGCGGCGCCATCGCCGAGCTGTCCGGAGAAATAGCCGAATTGGTGGCCGCAGTAGCATTGCGCAGCGGTTTCCGAGCCTCGGAAGATCTTATTGCCCGCCAAGAACGGCGCGAGCTCGTCGATCGGCGCCAATTCGCTTTTCACGCTCTCGGCCACTTCGCTTTCTTGTCTCCACACGTCGATCCCCGCGAGCTTGAGTGCTTCTTTCGACGCGATGACCAGCTCTGGCTTCTCAATTGGCGTGGGGGAGATACGCGAGTAGCATGCGCTGGGGACTGCGCTGCGCACGTAGTTCTTCGTCTCGGCATCGATCGGCAGTTCGCGCAACACAGCGTTGTCGAATTGGCTCTCAGCGGGGGTGGTCTTGCGCCAGAAGCCGCGCGAAAGACTCGTGCTGCTGCTGCGCGTCATGGCGGTCGTCTTCCTCAAGATCGTGGTGGCGTGGTGGAGATGCAGTCGCGTCGTCTGAAGCGCCGGTCGCAGAATGGGCATGAGGAGGACTGCTTCCTGGACTTCCTGCACTCCTTCTGGGCTTCTTCTGCTGCAAACGAGTGCTGGCGAATGTTCGAGTCGCATTGGTCGACAGTACGAGTTCAATATGCTCGATGAGAGGTCTTCCACATCACGCGGTCTTCCATTTGGAGTGACAGCGTGTTAAACGGTGGAAGCATCATGCTGTTAGATGGTTTTTGTGATTGCGAACCACTTTAACATCAGCGTCACATTATAACAGCAACTTCGAAAGGCGATTGCGGTTCTGCTTTTTGTGCGACACGAAACGAATGTCGCGCCATACTGTCGCCATACCGGTACGACCATTGGTGTCCACACGCATTCTCGCATGCGCTCATCACTCTGTCAATGGAATCTTCCTTGCATGCTGCAAACGAGTTGATAGGTGGCAGCCATGCAGCTCATCAGCCCATCGCAGGATGCGCTCGAGCTTGTCGAACGTCCTTGATCACATGGCGCAAGTTCTCTCCTTCTTCTTCTTTCGTTGGATTCCCTTCTCCATGACACAGCGATTCATGATCCTATATTGTGGTGCATCAGAAAACAGAAAAACTACAAAAACCAAAAACCAAACCGGTCACTCGCATTTTTGCACCGTAACGGAAACCCAGTCGACCCAACTGTTGAAATGGCAACGATCCGCGCCGTCGACGGATTCTTCACGCGCGTGCAGCCAGGCAAGACCGACGATACGACGTCGTCGCCGCCCCCCAAATTGTTCAAGAAGTTCCAACTCGCGACCGACAGCTGGACCGATTTCGAGAAGAAACTCGCTGATGCACACGACTCGACGACGAGTCCACCGCGCGACATCAAAGTGGTGTACTTTGTGCGTCACGCAGAGGGGATCCACAACGCCGCCGAGAGGGAATACGGCAAAGAGCGCTGGGAGAAAGAGTTCGCCAAGAGCGAAGCGTACCTGGATGCCGACCTGACGGAGTTCGGCATCAACGATGCGCGCAGCAAAGGACCTCCTGGTCTCAAAGTCGAGCGAGCCAAGGGGATGCCGACCATCGAGCGCGTCGTGGTGTCCACGCTCTCCCGTGCGATCCACACCGCGCAACTCTTTTTCGACGAGTACCCGCTGCCATCGCCTCAATTCGTGAGCATGGAGTTGTGCAGAGAGATCATGGGCGTCCACACGTGCGACAAGCGCGTGTCGCTCACGAAGCTCAAGAGCAAGTTTCCGCAAGTGGATTTCGCGTTTAATGGCGCCGCTGTGCAGGACGAAGAAGACGTGCTCTGGTCGCCAACGCACCGCGAGACCGACGAAGAGATCCGAGCGCGCGCGATGCAGTTCTTGGCGCAGTTTTTCCGCGAGATCCCCGACACGCACGTCGCGGTCGTCGCGCACTCCAAGTTCATTCGGTCGCTGTACGACGTGCTCTTTCCTCATGAGGACGACGTGTACCCGAGCAACTGCGAGGTCATCCCGATCGTCCTAGCGCGGGTGTAGAGGGTATCATAGAGAGAGATAATAGACCCACGATTCTTGTTCTTGAAGGACGAGGACGCATGACCTGCTGCGAATATGCGCCGAAACGCTACCGACATTCTCACACGCTGTCGTGCGCCATATTCTGCAAACCTATATATATACACATTCAAACCCTATCGCATTCTTGATCCGCTCAGCACGCTGTTTCCTCGCATGTTCATCCACCACAAGAAGATCTCGGTCGTGTCGCGGAAAAAAAGAGAGAAAGAATGTGATCCTATGCGTCACAGGTGGTGGACGGTGATAGGTGCAACGAGCAGCTCAACCGCCAATCGGGAGCTCCGAACACCTTGAAGTTGCACCCACTCCTTCAGGATTCTTTCGACTGGTCCCTTTTTTTGCATGCCATGCATACGTACGTATGAAGCGAATGATGACGATACCAAGCAGCAACCGATGATGACCATCACCACCAACACCACCAACAACAACAAGCACTCGCTCATTTGCGCTTTTGCTCCTCCCGCAACACATCAGCAAAGCAACCGCACGAAACCTGCGAAACCCATGTCACCCGTCAATACGACAACGATCCGTGCGCTCGACGGGTTCTTCACGCGCGTGCAAGACAAGGAGCGCACCGCTGCCACGCATCCTGCGTCGCCGAGCTCCCCCAAATTGTTCAAGAGCTTCAACCTCGCGACCGACAACTGGGTCGATTTCGAGCAGAAGCTCGCCGACGCGCGAAATGCCACCATGCCGCCGCGCGATATCAAAGTGGTGTACTTTGTGCGCCATGGCGAGGGTGTCCACAATGAGATCGAGAAGGAGTTTGGCGACGCATGGTGGGATACCGAGGCTGCGCGAAGCGAGAAGTACCTCGACACTGACCTCACGGAGTTCGGCATCAACGATGCGCGCAGCAAAGGACCTCCTGGTCTCAAAGTCGAGCGAGCCAAGGGGATGCCGACCATCGAGCGCGTCGTGGTGTCCACGCTCTCGCGCACGATCCAGACGGCGCAGAACTTCTTCGAGGGCTACCCACTCGCATCGCCCCAATTCGTGAGCATGGAGTTGTGTCGCGAGCGCCTGGGCGTGCACACACCGAACAAGCGCGTGTCGCTCACGAAGCTCAAGAAGAAATTCCCGCAAGTGGATTTCGCGTTTAATGGCGCCGCCGTACAGGACGAAGAAGACGTGCTCTGGACTCCCACGCACGTCGAGACGGACCCGGAGATCCAAGTTCGTGCGGTGCAGTTCTTGGAGCAGTTTTTCCGCGAGATCCCCGACACGCACATCGCGGTCGTGGCGCACTACAAGCTCATCTGGGGTGTGTGTGCGGCGCTGTTCCCGCATGAAGCGGACGTGACTCCGGACAACTGTGAAGTTGTTCCGATTGTGTTAGAGCGTGTGTATCAGACAGAGAGAGATGTATAGACAGCAGAGACCTCATCGAGATACATCCTTGAATCCGATTGCGGTATGTGCGATTATAGCAGCTGATGGAGCACACGCTCCGTTGTGCTTTCGGTCGGTGAAATGGATGTTGACGCAGCAACTTTCTCGCTTTCGCTACCCTCCCACAACTCCATTGGTTGTAAGTGAAAAGGATATTGTAAACAAAATGTAGCTTGCAAAAAAGCAGAAGCATACGACATCGTCGAAATGCGCACAAAGAGGAATCTGCTCCGACCAAGAGAGCACCTCCTCTCGATTATGGCGCTACGGACAATTAGTGTTTCATCCGTTCGTGGCGTGCACTTTCGAAGTGGACAGGGATCTTAGTACGATGCATTCTGCATACATTGATGAAACGATACAGATGCGAGAGATGCGCTAGGATCCATTTGGTAGGTGTGTGTGTGTGCACTGCACGAAGAGGAACGAGCGAAGGGAACACCGAGCAAGCAGTCAACGAACGTCATCGGAACCGTTGAAAAATATCTGATTACGATCCAAGTGAGCGCGCTGATAGGTCAACGAGCAGCTCGCTTGCGAATGTGAGCTGCTGGGAGTCGCAGATGTGAAGCAATGACACCGCTGGCGACAGGTCCGCTGCACTCGCAAGCGAACGCGAGAGCTCATTTGCACTTTTGCTCCCTCTGCATCGACGACCAGGACCAGACCGAGTTGCGTCCTACACACTCCGCCCGACTACCTCAGATATGACGACGATCCGCGCGCTCGACGGGTTCTTCACGCGTGTGAATGGAAGCGATGACTCGGTTGAAGGAGCGCCAACCTTGTTCAAGCATTTCAAACTCGCGACGGACAGCTGGGCGGACCTCAAGGAAAGCCTCGCAGACGCACAAACCTCGCCAACATCGGCGCCGCGGGAGATCAAAGTGGTGTACCTGGTGCGTCACGCCGAAGGCGCGCACAACGTCGCCGAGCGGGAATACGGCGACGCATGGTGGACAGTGCCGATCGCCAGGAGCGACGTGTTCCTCGATACCAACCTCACGGAGTTCAGCATCAACGATGCGCGCAGCAAAGGACTTCCTGGTCTCAAAGTCGAGCGAGCCAAGGGGATGCCGACCATCGAGCGCGTCGTGGTGTCCACGCTCTCGCGCACGATCCAGACGGCGCAGAACTTTTTCGAGGGCTACCCACTCGCATCGCCTCAATTCGTGAGCATGGAGCTGTGTCGCGAGCGCCTGGGCGTGCACACATTCAACAAGCGCGTGTCGCTCACGAAGCTCAAGAAGAAATTCCCGCGAGTGGATTTCTCAGCTGTCCAGGATGACGAAGACGTGCTCTGGTCGTCCACGCACCTGGAAACAGAGGAAGAGGTTTTGGTGCGCGCGCAAACGTTCCTGCAGCAGCTCTTCCGCGAGATCCCCGACACGCACGTCGCCGTTGTGACGCACTACAAGGTCATTTGGGCGGTGCACAAAGTGCTGTTTCCACAGGACGAAGACGTGGCGCCAAAGAACTGCGAAGTCGTCCCGATTGTGTTGGAGCGTGCACTGCAGAGCTGACTCCGCTTCCAGGTCAGGACATCTCGCTTTAATGACTGCCGAATCAAAATTAGTGTGAAACCTCTGTACATCATGATTTCCCAATGGGATCGCCGACGAATGTGCTCTCCCGCGTGTCTTATCCTCGCACATGCATGTGTGTCTCCTCATCCCACTAACGCAGGATCGCTATCGAGGAGCGGGGGTGAGGACGGCAAGCTCACGCGCTGCTTTGGAGGACGAAAGAGAGCGTTTCTGTTGGACCAATGCTGCTGAACCATTCTTCTAGACGAAGGGTCTCTCTTCGTGGCGTTTCGGGTCCCACACAACAGTTTTCTCGACGCCACCACCTTCCAGACGCACTCCACCACCACAGCAGATACAGCAAAAGCTGGAGCAATGGGCAACCTCCTGAGCGTTGCGACGCCACTTGCAGCCCAGAGTCAGGCGGACACGAAAGCAGTCGTGGGCAAAGGGGGCGACGCCAGCGCGCCGCTGTTCCTAAACGATGTCAAGGCTGAGCCAGCGTCGTGGAGCCAAGAAGGCTTGTGCCTCACGTTCCAGCGCTTCTTCGGCATGCTCCCCGATTCAGCGGTGAGGCACCATTTGAACCCTCTGTGCTTTGGATGTATGACTGACAGAAGAAAACGCGCATTACGCTCGGTCTCTGTCCACAATTGACCACTAGGCAGAGGCGCTGAAGCAGGAGCAGCGCAACCCGCAATTCCATTGTCGCCCATCGTAAGAAACGACGCATTTTGGATGCCAGCGCGCTGGTCCTGGCATATCTAACACCCCGTGCTTGCTGCGTGTGCTGTTTGTAGCACCTTTGGTCTCAACGTGCAAATGCGCGCCGATGCGATCATTGTCGTCCAGCGGGTGTTCCGTCGCTACCGCTTGCTGACCAAATGGCACGACGTCGCGGGTCAACTGCTGGAGCTCGCGCGAAGTCGCATCGAGACCCGCAAGTCCATGGAGGAAGAAGAGATGACGCTCGCGAACTTCCGCACACTGCTGGCGCAAGGGTTTTCGGCGCACAAAGTGTCGATCACGGGATCGCTCAAGAACATCCAGCTGCAGCTCGTGATGAACCAGCAAGCGGAAGAATGCTACCTGACGTGGACACCGTCGCGCAAGCGCCAGCCGCGCATCCACTTGCGTACGTTGACAGTGCAGCTGGAACTCGCTTTAAAGCACTAGTAGCTGATGTATGAGGTTTCTTGTGCGTGTGTTTGCAGATGACGTGGAGCAAGTCATCCCGGTCATCCGGACGGGGAACAAGCACGCGCCACGCCTTGCCAGCAAGGTGAGTCACCGCCGCGGTCTGATCATTGTCTGCAAAAGCCACCACCGCGGCCGCGTCGTCTTGGAGATGGCGTCCAAGCGCGAGCGCAATCTGCTGCTCTGCGGGTTCCAGCGGTTGCTGGAAGACATGAACCGCGTGGCACCCACTCTGGACGCCTCCGGAGCGATTCGCAAGCGCCTGCCACGACGCCAAAGTGCCCTCGAGTTCTTCGATCCGCTGCCGAACAACGGGAGCGACGCCGCTCAGCCAGCAGGAAATGCAACACCCCAGCGCCGACTCACCAAGACGATGAGTGCTCCTGCGGTTCCCTTCGAGGGATCTCCAGCGACAAGTCCCAGCAGCTCGTCTGCAAAGCGCGACTCGGCTACGCTCAAGCAATTGTATCAAACCCGCTTCGATCTCCCTGAGCAGCCCGAGCAGTCAGCGCCGAAGACCACGCTTCTGCGAAGGTCGAGTATGGTGGCGACGCCGGTGCTCCACTAAGCGAGCGAGAGAGAGAGAGAGAGAGAGAGAGAGAATGGCAACTCCCGTGGTTGGTGTTCGCGAAAGCGGACGCTTCCTCAAGGCGGTGGTTTGAGTCTAGCCAACCTCGTGCGGAAAATGTTTAATTTAACTAATGGACCATTTACCTGAACCAAGAACGGCAAACGCACCCTAACTAGTCTTCTTTCGCGTACTTGCTGTTCACCGGAAAGAATCTCCCTTGCATCAGCGACACACTGGGACTTGCCACGGGGACGAACCAGTACGGAAACTCACGGAGCGTCCCAAACACCTGCTGGAAATTGCGGACCACGCCGAGGTCGAAGTAGTTGACGTAGTCCGGCTCGCGGCGCTTCTCGCAGTACTCCAAAGTGCTGAAATTGCGCGCCGTGAAGTACAAATGCATCACGTAGAAGCAGAAAAGAGCCGCACCGAGACAGAAGCTGCAGAAAAACACCAAGACAACCTGTCGCACCAGACAATCCAAAGCGCAGTTAGATGAGTGGCTTTCAATCGATCGGCGGCATCGGAGCGTCTAGCTCGCACCTGGAGAGACGGCGACAGGAGCCGCAGTTTGCCAAAAAAGTACAAGCTCGCTGCGCGATCCAAACTGTCCGCCAACAGGTATCGGAACAGCAAGCTGCTCTGGTACAGACAAGTGGACGCGCTCCATCCGAGAAAGAGCAGAAAGTACTTGTAGTTGTAAAAGCCGATGCATCTACGCAGACGCGGGAAGTCCAGGAAAAGCATCCATAGTCAGTCTGCTGCATCGGATCAAAAATGGACAAGCATTGGATACGTACTTGTTGATGTATATGCAGTGGTGGTCCATCTTGAGAACACAGCGGCGACAGGTGCTGCAATGGTGCGCGCGGTCTGGCTTCACTGCTCGGCATTTCCGGCAGTACCGGATCTCGCCATTCATCTTGGACTCAACCATCGAGAACTCGCCAGGTTGTAGTTGCTGTGCTGGTTGGCGCTCTTCACTGTCTTTCAACAGTGCATCTTCGCTGCCACCGTCCGCACGCTGATCCTGATGAGGTGGATTCTTTCTGCGCACGAGGGTGTTTTTCTCCACAAAGGAGTCGCTTGAGAGCAGACACTGCGCCAGGGACGCACACAAAAGGAGCGTCATGACATGGAAGCTCAGCAGCTCCCCCCAGTGCACACCCGCCGATAAAAGCAGCGGCTGCGCGTAGCACGTGAAGGACGAGTAGAGGTACACGATGATGCCGACGATGATCGCCGGCAGCACGTAGCGGAGCGACCGCGGCGTGCGCCACGCACAGCAGCAGCCCATTGATTCTGCGTCGCACAGCAGTTATCGGATGCGAGATTGTCCCTCAAAAATGGAGGAAAAACAACAACAAAAAAAGAGAGAGACCTTCACTCGAGTCGAGTCGCTTGTGAGAAGTAGGCAGCAGTAGCTCGATCCCTCTGGAACAGGATCCTGCAGTGACCGATTCGATTGTGGGTTAAACGAGTGAGGGTGCGTTACCAGTAAGTGCACTCTTTTGGGAAGTCAGCGTCCATGATTGTGGCTTCCCTCGTTCAGTCGATCTCGGAGCTTGTATGAGAAACCGCTATGTCCCACAACTTCGCAGTGTGCTCTAATACTGCGTTAAGATACGAAATAGTGCCAGCAGAGAGTGAACCGCCGAGTCGCATTCCGACATACCCTTTTATCCTCGATGTGTTCCTCCCAGCGGATGGACATCCATGACAGCAGGGAGCTGGGCAGAAAAAGGTTGCACTTGAGCAGGCAAAGTTGCCGTGCTCGACGACTGCATTCGGTTTTTCTGCGGAAGCGGCACAAAGGAAAAGAAGGAACGCGAAGAAGCACAAAGCAAGAAGCATCAAAGTCTCAAAGCGGACAGATACGCGTGTGTGTTGTGGTTCTGTTGTCGAGACTTTTCTCTCTCTTTCTTTGTCAGCATATACTCATCATCTGCTGTTGTTGTGTGCATGCGTGCGTGTGTGGGTTGAAAAAACCTGTAATTACGTCATTTCGCACCCAGACGAAGACGCATGATCCCACCGTCGCGAACCGCTGTGAAGCGCGAGCCGCTCTCGCCCCAGCGAGCCCACCAGTCCCCCATCGCCGCAGCGATCACCCCCACCAGACCCCTTCACTTGCATCGCGTGCAAATCAACACTCCGGAGAGCGGTGGTTCGCCGCAAAGCGCTCTTATGCGAACACCGTCGATGACGAATCCGATGGAGAGTACGAGCCAGCACTGCGCGCTGGTGATCACGCAGCAGCCGCCGCAGAAGTGGTACAAGGACCAGTTTGGCCGCAAGGCGACGTTTGACATCCACGTGCAGCGAATCGGACAAGGGTGCGCGTCGTGCGTCGACCAGCGCCATCTCGCGGTGCAGTTGTTGTATGAAAACGGGTGCGTTTCTCTGGAAGTCACGATCGGAGCGTTGGGGGGAGATTGTGGGAGTTGCTGACGTTTCTTGCTTTGTTACAGCAAAATGGTGGAGAACCAAAATATCCTGCGCATCAACAGCGGTCTCTGCTTGAATAAGGATGACGAAAGCAGCATCGCGATTCGGATCATGGAAGTATCGAAAAATCACCAAAACCAGGTACGCTTGAGCTCTCTGGTCGTAGCCATGGCGTTGCTACTCCATGGTGTTTAAGCCATGCATCGTGTCTTTGCGTGCATTTACGCGGTGTGAACAGCGCTTCCGGATACAAATCGCCCTCCCGCAATGTCCGCTGTCAGGAGCGACGCCAACGCCTGCGATCACGGAGGCAGTTCTTGTACTTTCGAAAAAGGTGCGTCCGGTCTTTTCGGATTCTATCCTGCAGCTGGTCATGTTGCTAAATTTGTCACTCGTTATCAGAACAAACGACCGGTGAAACCCGAGTGCGATGAAGGTCAAGATGCGAGCTGGAAGCCAAAGAAAAGCAAATGCGAAGACTCTCCGGTTCTCGCATCGAAATGCAAAGAGACCGCGAGTGACGCGATGTCACCGATAGGAAAGGCAATTGAGAGCGCGCACTCCGAGATGGACGAGTTCTCGGAGCAAATGGCAGGCGAGTCGAGCTGGGCGAGCCAAGTTGTTCGATTCAAGTCGCCAACGGAAAGCGTCTGCTTGTGGGCCAACGCAGCGTACAATTTTCTCCATAAGCTTCAATTCCAGCGACCATCAGGTGCATCCGCAGGTGACGAAGATATGGACGACTTTCTGGGTCAAGCCTGCTTGACGAAGTATCAGTGTCCCGTGTGCCACGAGTCCTACGGATCAGCAGCAAGACATCGTCCTGATTGCGATCTTAGTCTTCTTCTTCAACAAAGCGGTACGTGTTGTATTTGCATCGGCGTATTGTTCGTTGGTGACGCTCACGTCTTGACTGCGCCTCCACTTTCCGAAAACACAGGTCAGTTGGACACTTCTCCGCAAGAGAAAAAGGAAGCGAAAACACCTCCTACCAAACAATGGGTCAGCCATCCCACAAAAGAACTCCAACGAACCTTCGGACCGCGCGAAGAACGCAAGCATGCCGCGTTTACTGCACCCCACGTCCCTCCTGCGCCATCAGCGTACAACATTACGCAAGAGTTGCTTCAGTTTTCCGAGTCATCCGGTGATGATGCTCGACCAGCAGCAGCATTTGGCTCTTCGTCCGTCGATTTGATGGCGAAAAACTTGAATCTCAATTCGTGGGAAGGGTACTCGACGCTGTCGAAGATTATGTTCAGGTATGTCGTTGTGTGTGTGTGTTGTTAGCTTGGTTCGCTCTAAAGTGGGTCTTGTGTCTTGGAATGAAAGCACCGTCAACATGGAGCCCATCCCACCCCAGTCTCGCAATACTGCTGCCAACAGCGAAACGGTGGCAGCGATAAAGCCGCCACCGCTTGTCCGTCCAGGCTCGCTGTCATCGATGCCGCCAGCGCTTCCGGAGTTTCAAGAACTCCAACCGAGCAGGAATGTTTCTTCGAGTTTCTCGAAGCTGGTTTCGAGCATGAAAGACATGGCTCCCGACGCAGCTGCGTTCCTTCAAGAGCACGACGCCGAACTGAACGGTGATGCAAGTCTGCTGTGTTCGCTGAGTCGAGTGAGCCTCAGCGATTTCCTCAACTCGGAACCCGCCGGGTCGCAAAAGAGCGATACTCGCTATTTCTCGACGCTGTCGTCGCTGCTGTCGGACGAGCCGAAAAGCCAAGCGAGCGAAGACGCTGTGGCTTTCATCGTCGGCTCTGATTTCCGGCACTGCGGGTATCCTGCTTTCGATGCGTCTTTCTCTCTATTGGGCTTTTACTTTCTTTCCGGGTCCGCGGTGAGTGGAAGCTTTCGAGCGAGCGTTTGCTGATGTGCTTAAAGAACTCACCGGTGTGCTTTGGTTGTCGTTGCAGGAGCTGTCGAACCACGATCTTCGCTTCATGCCCAATTTCTATCCACTCCCACCGGAAATGCTGCTCGAGCTTGAGAAAAGTGTGCTCGAATGGCGTCGAGACGGGAAGGTTGTTTTCGCACGCGATCAGACCCCCGAGAGAAGCATGACCCAGTTGAAGCACAATGTGATCCAATGTGTGATCGCCGGTTGCAACCCCACTTTGTGAAGCAGAGGAAGAGGAGATTCATGTATTTAATGTGTGCATTACAAAATATACACTAGTCCTGCGCATTTTTCGCTTCCAAGTGTCCCCTTTTTGCAACATTCTTGGGATCTTTTTCCGACTTTTTCAAACTACTTTCTCAAAATGTAGCTTTTTCGAGTTTTTGTCGGAAATAAGTGCGAGAGTTTTGTCCAATCCTCATCGTTCGGAAGGATGTATCTTTTGTTCTTTTTCACTATAAAACAGCAGTCATCCGATCTCTCTTGCTTTGCAGTGAGAAAGGGAGCGTTTGAAAAGTCATGTCTGTGCAGACTTTCGATGAAGCTTGGTAATTAACATCCCGACCGGTTCGTATCGATGTCTATTTGACAGACTCCACATTTTGATCCCCATTTCGTAAAGGAAAGCGAAATCGCAACGAAAAGCAACGAGAGAGAGCGCCATGGGGAAGGGAGATTTTCTCACGCCGAAAGCCATCGCCACGCGCATGAAGGTGTGTGCTCGACTGCGTGTATAGCTGGTTGTGGCGCTAGCAGCACATCCTGACGCTTTGTATGATGATGATGCAGTCGAAGGGACTGCAAAAGCTGCGCTGGTTTTGCCAAGTGTGCCAGAAGCAATGTCGTGATGAAAACGGGTTCAAATGCCACACGACCTCCGAGAGCCACCAGCGGCAAATGCTGATCGTCGCGAACGACCCAGACAAGTTCATCAGTGGGTACAGCGAAATGGTACGGTAGTATTGGATCTCCGGGTTTGCATGCAACCGACATGTGTGGCTTACAAAGTGTTGGTTCGTTTGCTGTGTGTGTGTGTGTGTACCAGTTTGAGAACACGTTCCTCGAGAACCTGAAAAGACGCCACGGGACGAAGCGCATGCGAGCCACGGTCGTGTACAATGAGTACATCGCCGACAAGCTCCATGTCCACATGAATGCGACGCAATGGACGACGCTCGGGACGTTTGTGCAGTACCTCGGTCGCACAGGGAAGTGCTCCGTCGACGAGACCGAGAAGGTGGGTTTGCTTCCTCTGCAGTGTAGCATCGAAAGGCAGTCGATTTACAGACACCGGCGTTTGCGAATGCGTGTATGAACAGGGGTGGTACATTCAGTACATTGATCGCGATCCGCGGACGCTCGCTCGCCAGGAAGAACTGGAGAAGAAGAAGAAGTCGGACATGGACCACGAAGAGCGAAACCGCGCGTTCATCGAGCGGCAGCTGAAGATCGCGCAGGAAGCCACGAAAGAGCACGAAGGCGTCGACGCGCATCGACCCACGAAGCTGCAGCGCACGGACAAGGACGAGAAGATCACGATTGGGTTCACCGCAAAACCATCGAAAGATGCGTCCGGCAGCGATGCGTCCCGCGCTGCTGCTTTTAAGCCGACCCTGAACGTGTTTGATGGCGATGGTCCGTCGTCTTCGCCATCATCCGATCAAAAAGCAGCGGTTTCGCTCGAAGACGGCGCAGGGAAGCGGAAACGGAACGCGGTGGATGACATTATGGCCGAGGAAGAGCGCCGCAAGCGGCAGCTCAAGAAGAAGCAGGAGGAAGAAGCCAAGCGACAGAAACTAGAGAACTGGGTCACCAAGGATATCGTCGTGAAAGTGACCAACAAGAAGATCGGAGGTGGGGAGTACTACAAGCGCAAGGGAGTCATCACGGCGGTCGAAGACAAATTCTGTGCCACCGTGGAGCTCTTGGACTCGGGTGATATCTTGAAGTTGGATCAAGATGATCTGGAGACGGTGATCCCAAAAGCCGGTCGGAAAGTGAAGATTGTGAATGGGATCGGTCGCGGCGCCGTCGCGAAGCTGCTGTCCATCTCGGTGGATGATTTCTGCGCGAGTGTTCGCATTGAAACGGGATCGAGAAAGTAAGTAGTTTCCCCCTTTCGTGTCCCGCTGCTGTTGTGCTGTGGTCGCTCACGAAAGACACATCGTTTCTCTCTCTGCGCAACAACGATAGGGGTGTCGTTTTGGATCGCGTCGAGTATGAAGACATTTGTAAGCTGGCAGATGATTGACGACACGGGATCAATTGAATGCAAAAATCTGAAAAAACGATCTGGATGCATTACGCTCCGAAGGGAACGTTATCATGGAGAGGAAGGCGACCTGCTTGGTACCGCGCCATCTACAAGCAAGCAGTGGCACTGGTCAGCTCCGTGGATCTTCTCGAAAAATGCAACCACGACGCATCCGTGACGCGCTCATCCCTCCCTACCTTCTTCTCCAGCGCTAGCGTCATTTGCTCGCGACAGCGGAGATTTCGCAGCAGGCACAAGTCCGTCCTCCATCTCTTCGTCGTCGGCTTCAGCCTGCTTGAGCTGCTCCTCTTCTTCCATCTCAATGTCTTCGTCCAAAGTGGCTTTGAGGTTCTGAATCGTGGTCATGAGCAGCGCGAATTGCTTGGTGCGCAGATCTAATTTGCTATCCACGGTCTTGATCGTGTCTGCTGCTTCGCTTGATCGTTTCTCCTCCACAGCAATCTCCCTATCGAGTCGGAAAGAAAGGGAAAAAGATCCATTCAGCAAGCAAGAGATGACACACACACACACAGACACAGGAAACGTACGCTGCGATCTCCTTTCTGGACGGCAACTCGTTGATTACGCGCGAAATGGATTCGTACTCTTCCTTGTACGCTCGGATCGTTTTCTCCACATGCACTTTCGTTTTGAGCTCTTCGATCTCCTTGGACACTTTGTCAATGGAGGCATCTGCAAGGAAGAAGACACAGAGGGAAACAAGCAAGCACGTTAGGATCGCAAACAAACGGAACGAGCGCATTATCGAGGGGGAGCATCGATCCTTTACCGATCTCTGCATTCAGCGTCTCATAAGCCTCTAGTTCGCGCTGCGACGTGAACCCCAGGATGTCCGTCTTGTTCGCCTCAAACTCTAATTGCTCCATCTCCCAGAACAACGCATCGGTGTCGCGCTTGCTATCGTATCCCATGCCGTTCGCATAGACGCACAGTACAGAAGAACGCGGATTAGCCACGTGTGTCCACACACACACACAGTTCCCAACTGCATATCAATGAACGCACCACACATCAGCGTCCACGCCTTCGTCCGCGAAGGAATCCAGCAGCGCCAGCAAGCTCTCGGCACATTTCTTCAGACCCGTCTTGCCCAACGTGCTCGTGCGCGTCAGCAGCCGTCTCCGGATCACCACATCTGCACAAACGAGTACACAAATATCAGTCTCTCTCTCTCTCTCTCGTGCCGCCATACTGTCTCCTTCGCAGCACGCTTGCTACCTTCGTCCGCCATGCTTGCTCTCGATCAATCGCTTCGCTATTCGTCAGTAAATGGACAGCTCCTTGGAATAGTGACTATGGCTCTGCTTCATTTCACGTATAGTGTATAGTGTTGTTTAAGATTATCCGATGCACGTATAGTTTGGTGGATGCGTATCCGGATAGATGCCTTTTTTGTGACGCTTGAAAGCAGCATTCTGCAATTGGGAAGGAAGCGTCGATGACGGACTGCAGTCGCGGGATAACCGCAGCATAAGCACAAGCAGAAGAAGAAGAAGACAACAACAACAGCGACGACCGACAAGGGAGAACACACACACACACACACACACACAGATTGAACGTAGGGAGGAGGCGTGGTGGTTGTCTGTTTGGCTGAAAAGCACGATGTGGTTCGGTGTTGCACCGTCCAACAGTCCGTCGCGCACCAACACCCAGTCGTGGCATCCGCCATTGTGCACTTGCGCGCGACACCGCAAAGCGACAACGCAAGAGCAAGGGAAACAGCAGCAGGAACTGTCCCCAAGAGCGCCTCACACGACGCCATGGCAGCAGCCAGTGAGAAGTCAAAGTTCACGCCAGTCGCTGTTTTCGCGGAAGAAAACGGGGCAAGCGAAGTCCGCATTGGAGCCTCACATCCATGGAGCTGGTCCGACAATGTCTGCGCATGCGAAGACCACGAGTCCGGGTTCGCCATCAGTCCACGACAGAGCCAAGTTGCGCCAAGAAGAAGAAGGAGAACCTGCAGCTAGTGGCCATAAAGAACCAGAGCAAACATGCGACGACGATTTCCTCATCAACAAGGTAGACGACAGCTTGGACGGAAACAATGGGGACGAATATGCTCGTGGGACAGACGTTCCGATCGAAAGGAAGACGCCGAGGAGTGGACGACGTGCGTCGAAAGTGGCCGAGCACGTGCAGAATGCGATGCGATCTCCGACAGGTCACATCGATCCCCCAGGTGCGCAAAGGTATGGTACTGGTGCTGCAGTAAGAAAAGAGAGAAACATGTAGTACTGACACTCGCAATGGTGTAACAGTGTAGATCCTTCGAGTTCGCTTGCTCCACCAAAGTCTCGTCGATCGTCACGCACTTACTTCAACTATTTGCACGAGAGCTCGGAAGGGGGTTCGTCGAGAGAGCTCGCCGTGGCTTCGTCGCTTTCGACTCGACTCCAGCCAGAAAACCTCGTCGGTCATACCTCCAGTGTCTGTTCCATCTCCACGAAAGACGATCGCTTCCTCGTCTCGTGCTCGATCGACGGATCCGTGAAAGTGTGGTCGCGGACTACATTTGCATGCCTTCACACGCTGTTCGGACATGAAGATAACGTCTCCTGCATCGATCTCAACGTGCGATGGCTGGTTTCCGGATCCCACGACACAACGCTACGGGTCTATACTTGCCTGGACAACTTCCGATGCCTGAACGTGCTCAGAGGTCACACAGCTCACATCACGAACGTCCATCTACCGCTTTCGCTTCCGCAGCACATCCTCAGCTGCTCCGACGACGCGACAATCCGGATCTGGAACGGCGAGCTTGGCCATTGCGTGTTTGTCCTACGCGATCACTCGTCAAGGATAACCTGTTTCCATATTGACGGAGAGCGAGTGTGCTCTGGTGCAGCCGACGCAGCGATTTGCTTTTGGAGTGTCAGCGACTTCAAGGAGCGGCACAAGAACAGAGAGATCAGGGCGACACGAGCGTTCCATATCCACAAAGCAACGGTTCAAGTCCTCGTCTCGAATTGCTCGACAGCAGGCACCTTGCTTGTAAGTGGATCGAGTGATGGCACCATTCAAATCTTCGACTTCCAGACGATGGAGTACATCGGTCGTTTGGATCATGTATCTTCGCCGATTTACAGCATGTGCCTGCTCGCCGATGGAAAGCTGGTGTGTTCAACAGGCGACGGACGACTGCTGCAGTATAGCGACCTCGACAGTCATCCGCTGGAAAAGTCCGAACTCCGACTTGCTACAAAATGGATCTCAATGCTGCAGGTTCGCGGTGGTACCCTCGTGTGCAGTTCGGAAGACCTGCTGTACATTGTGGACGCCGAGCAGATCCGAGTCCTCGCCGTCATCGAGACGATGCATGGATTTGTCAATAGCGTTGGGTGGTTGCACTCGAAAGCGCTGGTCAGTGGCGGTCAGGATAACGTGATTAAAATCTGGAACATCGGATGAGGAGCTTCCTGCTGCTTACTTGACTAGTTCTGCTGCAAATTTGCCAAATGCAGTTTGGAGAATGCTTTGTGCCGATCGAACGCTTCATGGGATGGGAATTTCCGCTGGCAGAGTAAACAGCAAATCAATTCTGGCTTCGCATCCGCGGGTCTGCTGCTCTCGCTTGCATCGGAGGCACCGTTCGCTGCTGGCACTTGAGGGGGCGATGCAGACGACGACGACGACTTCCTCCACGCGACCCAGCCTCTCGCTTTCTCGTCCAAATCGGAGCTGAGAATCGTTTCCTGGAGTTCGACGTCCACGCTGGGTTTGCTATCACCAGCGGTGCTCCTCCCCCTTGACGACGACGAAGAAGCATACGTTCGCTCAAATCCGTTCGAGAGGAACTCCTCGCGTGCAAGGCGTTCTTCCTCTTCCTGGAACGCCTTCCAGATCTCTTCAGGCGTTCGTCGTCGGCGACGGGTTGTTGCGAACAATGGCTCCTGTGGCTGTTGCTCCTCTTGCTTCTTCTTCTTCTTTTTGTGCTTACGGGGGTATGCTGCTGGACCAGTCGGTGGCGGCGGTCGTTTGGGTGCGCGGTGCGAACTCGCTGATAGTAAAGTCCTGAGGTAATTGCGCTGGGAGGTTTCTTCGACCAGACACTCGTACGCTTCGCTCAGTCGCTTGAATGCTTCCTCCGCGGCTGCGTGCACACAATGTTCGTGGAGATTAATAACGGTATGAACCACTCTCTGCACAAGAGGCGAAGAGAGGAACGCATCATGGTTCTCATACGAAATGCAATATACCGCTGGAGTTGTTCTTGTCAGGGTGCACTTGGATCGCGATTTCTTTGTATCGCCTGCACTCGCGCAACGCGAGAAAGAAAGCGTAAAGCTGTGAGCACACACCAACGCCACAGCGTAGCGCACTACGCTGCATGAGAGAGAGAATGCACGTCGTACTTGCGCACTTGCTTCACGTCGACAAACGCGAGACTCTGTTGGGTTTCTTGCGTTGCAAACTGCAGCACCTGGTAGTGATCGCTACAGCAAGTGCAGAGAGGTGGACACAGTATCAGCACACGATGCGTGAGAAGACAAGGAGTCGCACACACACACACATGCACACATGCATACCTGCAGAGCAAAATGCGCGCTGCATGGTCGTCGCTCATGGATGAATGTGAGCTTTTGGCGCGCTTTTGACACAACATCAGAGGAACCGCTGCTTTTGGCACACATCACGAAAGAAGCAGAAGCGCTATGTTCGTATTATCTGATACAGCAGCACGTTCTTAACGCCTCTCAACAACA
>JAASGH010000224.1:0-28519 GCA_023334155.1 Globisporangium heterothallicum
ACCGTGAAAGCGTTGTACTTCTTGACAAGTTCACGCGCTCGGTTGCGTCCCTGCACGAGCGTCTCGTCGAGGCAGTCGTAGAGTTCGCCGGCTAGCATCTTTTCTTGTTCCGTCGGCATGGTTTCTTGTCTTTGAGTGGAGAATTACGAAATGAGACGAATGGCGTAGCGGGTTTCAAGAGCGCGCCGGGATCGGATGGACAGCTTGATTGTGATACGACTCGTTTCCGATGGGAGAAGAATGCGGAAGCAAGGTGAGCGACACACAATCGAGAAGACCAGCAGCGATTGATCAAAATGTCACCACAGTATTCTATTTTTTCACCCGATGCGAACATCTGATTGGCTGCTTGCAGTGTTTAGGCGCTCGGATTTTCGCAACGATTGCAAAGCGCAATCAATGCTGTGTGGTTGAAGATTTCATCCAATCGCTCACGCCGAACACGCATCCAAAATGCGCAACATGCAACAACACGCTGTCGGCAAAACTCACATGCTTTACTACAATGTTAACTTACGCGAACGCCAGCGTATCGCTGGGGATGACTTCGTACACAACGCGATCTTCTTGACGAGCTCGGCACGTGCGGGTGGGAAGGCAGAGCAGGCTATCTTCTTTCTTTAGCTGGCAAGACTTCAACAAGCTGCGCCATACCGCCGTCCGAGTGGGAGGCAACATGGCAGTGGGTCAAAATCCGACCGACCATGTGGTCTTGGGGAGTAAACCGGATCTGCACTTGCGTCTTAAATAATGGGATCGTGTCGCGCCATTCGCCAACACCAAACAAGATATTGTCAGGATCTGCTGCAGCATCTCGACTCGAAATCTGAAAGTGCGAGGCGTGCATGTGGAACGGGTGATTCATCGTGTGGCATGCGTGTTTCAAGTCCTCCACTTTATTCTGGTCCACCATCTGCGCTTGCATCAAGTGGTTCTCTGTGGAAAAGTTGATGTTGTCGCGCCGTTCCATTTCCTCCAGTGGGGTTTCATCACAATGATGGTTACCGTAGTTTTTCACCGATAGTTCCCATTCCTGAGGCTCATCCACACGCATCGAGTAGTTCACGAAGTGGTGCTGGAAAGTCTGCTTGTTTACACCGTAGGTCATCGCATTCTTCTCGTCCATCCATATCGAGAACTCGTAGTTGTATTTGTTCGCAGATGGCACTCCAGAGGATCCCTCCGCAATGCTGCTCTGCATGTAAGTTGGAAGCTTCGGTAGTGCTGCTGGCACCGTCATCTCGAGTCTCTCCTCTCCCAACACACGCAGCGACACGACTTTTTGCGATGGCACGCGGTGCTGGTTGATTTTCCCTAGAAGGTGGTTTCGCTTGGGGCTTGACTCTGTCTCCATGAAGAACGTACCAGGACTCTTGCACATCACAGCAAGATCTGCTCGTCCACCTGGTGGGATCACAACGACATCTCTTTGAACAGGAGCCTCCCAGTAGATTCCATCCATCGCCAGCACATGCATTTCGCAATCCGGGACAATCAGCTCTGCAACATTGTTGGCAATCGCATTGAGGTATCGAAGGCGTTTGAATTCGCCAGGCTTCATGTGAACTTCAGGGAGATACTGGCCGTTCACATACGCATGGAGCAGCGAGGTATCATTGAGCGGCGAATTCCTGTCGACACGCAAATCCACAGGAAATTGCTCTTCCTCTTCACTATCCGTGTCAGACATATCAGACATGTCCATGCCGTCCATGGCAGTGGAGTTGTTGTCGTACTCGTTCTTCAGCGCATTCACGATACAGTCGTAGGTCGTATGGCAATTTTCCACACAAACCGCCTGCAAGATCAGCACGAGGTCATCCATCTCAGAAACCTCTTCTGGGAAATCCCCCGGTCGATCCACCACAATCAGAGCACCAGCCATGAGTCCAGACAACTGCGTGTTCACGATACCATGCGAGTGAGGGTGGTACCAAAATGTCCCCGCAGGGTGATCAGGTCGAATCTGGTAGTCATACACGCGGTCGGAGCCTGGAGGGATGTTCTTGAGGACATTGTCAGCATGACCCTTTGGCGAAACGTGCTATGCAAGCCATCATGCATCACAAGGTTGACAAAAAATAAGTATCCACATGTCCAGATAGTAGCATTGGGGAAACAAGGACAAACACTAGCGAACTCACCAGTCCGTGCAGATGCACATTCGTCATGTTCGCATCGCCGTCGCCGAGTTCGTTCGTGATCCGCAGCAGCAGTTTGTCCCCCGGACACACTTTGATCGTCGGCGCGGGCACCTTGCCGTTGTACGTGCGCGTGTTGAAGCCCACGTATCGGCTCTCAAAGCGATCCATCTGCACCGTCAAATTCACTTGCAGCTCGCTCGGCTCGTTCTCAAACGCGAGCGGACGCGTGCGGGTCGTGCGGGTCGTGTCCGAGTCGTTTGCTCGCGTCGACTGGAAATGCGCAGCCATTTCCTTCCATTTCGTTACGCACGGCGACTCGATCACGTCGGGCTGTTTGAGCGGAAGGTAGTCGTCGTGTGCACAAGCGAGCTGCGACGCACACGCCAAGGCGACGCAGAGGAAGACGACGCGCATCGCATCGGTCATCGTCGCTGCTGTTAAATATAGGAGCAAGTCTTAATGCTTCGTCGCGCAGTGCTGGCCGCTGACGCTGAAGCGAAGGGAAAGGAGCGAGCACCATCAGCATCCATTTGGGAATGTGCGGTCGCGCCATCTGGCTCTTGAGTCCGATTGCGCTGCTTTTTTTCGCATCGAAACCAGATCGCTATTTCAGCCAACGAAATCGTGCGAGCGTAATATACACCAATCGGAGTGTAGAGGCAGCGAATGCGAATGCAGACAACAACGAAACAGCTGTTCGCAAACCAATCCCTTTCTCTCGTGCGTCGCTTAGGACAAAGGGAGGTTCAGATATCACCCATCTGAACACGATGGCAGTTGCAGCGCATCTTCCCGCAACTGGAACGCTGCCCGAACAATGCTCCAAAGAGTTCGCTTTGGTGGTGACGACGACGCCGTGTTCGTTGCAACCAGTGTATCCCTTCAGAGGTCGTAACGAGCGCGTTAACGAGCGCGAATGAAGATGGCAAGACCGAAGCGACACACACACGAAAAGCAGCATGGGACCAAACCGTTCACGCTTTTCTCCTTCTTCTTTCGGATCTTCACGCGACGCACATGTGCGCTGACAAGGTGTACGCTGCGGGAAGTCTCTCTCGAACACACCGTGTGCTGGAACCAGTCCAGTGATGGAATTCGTCACCTAGTGAACGAGCGCAGGATTGACACGCACTCGATGTCGGGACTTGCTTCCTGTGCGATGCATTGCATTTGTCTTCTCGATAGCGTGATGCGACGGTACTGTGACTCGAGGTGAGTGAGGGTGCGGTTCCTAGCGAGAGTGCGGGTCTCGAATCTCAACATGAAAAAGCCAGTCAGGTTTTGGGACGGGCACTCTCTGGAGTGTGGAGGAAAGTCGTGCAGGATCGGCACGGAACGACTGGAGTGAGTGGTGACGGTCGCGTGTCCTTTCAAACCAATTGGTACATGAATACAAGTTTACGCTGCAGTGCTGAGCGCGCCATTGCCAGTGGAGTTTGCTGTTCTTCTGCAGTGTTGGCTTTGGCGGATGACCAAATGCGGCAGCCCAGACGTCCGTCGTTGGCGCACTGTTTCGCCGTTCCATCTGGCTTGCAGTAGCACTCGAATGCCACAAGACTGAACCCTTTTGCGCGTTCTGAATTTTTCTTCCTCGTTCGGTCTTTCGGACTTTCACTTGATCTTCTCGCCACAATACGCGGACACAAATACAGAAGGAGGTAGGTTAAAACCTCGATCGGTGGAAAGAGTGAGTGAACCCACCCGTCCTGATGCTCGCTTTTCTGCTCGCATGATATAACGGAATAAAATGAGCTGCTGCTGCACAATCAGGAAAAAACCTCGTTTTTCGACAAGCGAACAAACGGACGAAGTCGCTCCAGCATACTCTTCCTCGCTTTCTTCCGATTCTTCCGCCCCGTCGATACTGTCGTAACAACAGCGTTCAGAAGAACATTTTTTAGAACGCGCTGAAGTGTGAGTGTGCAAGTGAGTGAGTGTGTGTGTGTGTGTGCGTAAAGGGGTCGGAACTCCATTTCGTACCGCCGCCGTCCGTCCGTCCGTTCATTTCTCCATTCGCTGCTGAGCTGGTCGTTTTCTGCGTGCATCCCGAAAGCGCGCCGCAACTACCCACTCGGAACCACATCATGCGGAATAGCCGTGCAGCGAGCGACCGCGATCGCGACCGCTTCGGCGCCGTGCCGCTCTCTCCTCGCCGCAACGACCCGCTGCTCGTACCAGGGTCGGCGTCGCTGGACGCCATGGCGTCGGGGTGCATGGCGATCTCCCTGCGGGTCGTGGCAGCGATGTCGCTTCGCGCCATGAAGAAAGGGATCACGAGCAACCCGTTCTGCGAGATCTCGTTGGTGCACCATGACGGCTCGTCCCAGAGACGAGAGCACAATGCGTGGCACATGGGGCAGGACTTGACGATCGACCAGAAAATCAACGGCTCGCAGTCGAACCAGCCGGGGCTTTCGCGCGAGTTGGCGCAGACGACCACGCGCTCGAAGCCGTTCAAGACGACCATCGTGAAAAGCTCGCTGAACCCAATCTGGGACTTCGACGTCGACTTTGGTGACGTCGACACAGAGACCGTTGTGGGCGTGGTTTTCACCGTGAAGCATGCGGAAAAGTTCGGCATGGTGAAGAAAGACATTGGCGAACTGTTCCTGTCGCTTCGAGAAATCATGGACCTCAAGATGGTGCGTATTGTCAATGTGCATCGTGCTGTGGTGGTTGGCGGATATTGATAGTCTAACGTATGTGTGTGTGCACATGGTTTCATGCAGCAACCTCCACACGAGCAAAGCTTCCACCTGCAGCCGACCGACGAGATCATGGCCAGAGAAGCCCAAGAGGGACCAAGCAGCCGCAAATATGGCAAATTGGCTGTGCGATTCAATACCTATGGAGTCACACGGGCGGACGCTCCTCCTTCTGGATCCAACAACTACACGAGCCTTACGGAGCTGCGGCCATCGAACCTCGTAGAAACCAGCTTCGCACACGAAGACGACTTCAGCAGGAGCGACAAGAAGTTGCAGCTTCATGACATCAAAGCAGAGGTGCGGAAGCTCAAGACGCTGCATCAAACGCGTCCGATTCCAGGCGAGACGTGGTTTGCGATTGACGCCAAGTGGATCAACAACTGGCTGGTAAGAAAGATGCCAATCGAATGCGACCTGCTGACTTTGTTGCGCATCGTTCGTCCGACTGACGCTTCTCTCTCTCTCTCTCTTGTTTTTGTCCATGAGTAGCTCTTTGCATCCAAGTATAAGGGCGAGGAGAAATACAGTCCAGGCTCGATCGACAACATGTGCTTGGTCTCCGACGACCTGGTGAACGGAACTTTCCAGATCCGGTCGGACCTGTCGATCAAAAAGGATTTCCGAATGATCAACCGTGCCAGTTGGGAGTACTATCAAGAAAAGTACGAAGGGGGTCCAGCGATCGAAGTTCGGATCCCCCCTGACTGTGAGAACACTTCCGTGTGGATTTATGACATCAAGCTGCATGAGGTTGGACGGGTCGGTACGCACTACGTCGGCTCCGACTCGGACTAGCTACCTATCTACGTGTATGCGTGAGCAACATCTTCGTCATGTACAGCGCGTTTGGTTGGTTTATTTAATACCATGAGACATAAAAAAAAGTATTACTCACGACTCGTGCATCTACGGCGCATGGTTTGCTGTCGCATTTCGATGGTACTCGATTGCGCGCGACGGCCGGCGCTTTATCAGTTCTCTCTCAATTTCGCCGTCCAGATCCAGCTCCAGGTCTCCTAGCTCGACCTCTATCGACTGGCGTGCACTGTCGTCTGCCGAGTAACTCGGTCGCTTTGGCTGCAGCAGGTTTCTTCGCAGCTTCTCCCACTCCGAGGACGAGCGCTTTTTCTTGAGAAACATATCGCGCTTGAACCTCTGGAACGACGCAATGGCTGTTGTTGAAGACAGCACGACCTCGGGTAAGTACGGGGGCAGACCTTCCTCGACCACGATCGCATTGCAGCGCAGGAAGAAGTTGCGCCAAAAGTTTTCCTCCGAGATGACGAACGTTGGCGGAGATTCCACGATGTGCGTGTATTTCTCCCGCAGGTTCGGGTCGCTGTGCAGCAACCGCTTTGCCACATCCCTGTATCTCTGTATCGCACATTGCCATGATAATGACCCACGCGCCGCACGTTTAACTTTACAACAAACTCGAAGTGCAGCGTGCAGACTCGACGTACCGTGTACTGGAAGATGTACTCGTCTTCCCCATCCGTGTCCTCCACAAACGTACGCCGATACACAGTAAGCTGGAGGACTCTCTCCTTCACGGCTGCGCTTTCGGTGATCTCTCCGTATTCATCGCGCAGCTCCCAGGGAAGCACTGCTGGGAGATCGTCGCTCTCGACCCTGGATCGCCGAGGGAGCGAGCTTTCGTCGGAAGAGGGTCTCTCCTCGATTTCATCGGACGTGTCATCGTTCGTGGACGAAATGGACGTCTTCGTTTCGGGTTTTCGCTGCGCAGGCAGTTTTTGTGTGTGTGCAAACGAAGCAAGGAGTGAGTTTGTTTCGTTTTTTACCTCCCGAAACGACATGCACGGCAAAAGCAAACCTCAAGCGCGAGGAACTTTGGTCGCTGCAGCACCACAGACGAGAATCCTTTCGCTTGCGACGCGAGCGTTGCAATCGCTGCGAACGCCTTGGAACCTGTGAGAACCACACACACACACATGCGGCATGGAAGTCAACGTCAGCTGTTTTCTGTCGTTGTTGCGGGGATCGAGCAGGTGCACGGACTCGAGCTGCTTCGGAGCGACGGCGCGGGTTCGTTCTCCATGGCACTGCGCGACGGGGAGCAGTCTGTCGGCTGGAAGCAGGTCGAGCGAGACGCGCGGTGTGTCTTTGGCGTTCACTCGATCCTGTTTTCCGTCGGAGAAGAGGTCGAACGAGTGCGCTGTCGTTCGTATCGCACACTCATTTCATTGACATTCTAGGGTTTGGTAGTCAGAACCGAGTGCGTTCGTAGTTGTCAAGTCGTATGTATTATTCGGCGAAGGCGCGATCCAGGTCGGGCGATTGAACTGACCAGGCACTCGTAACGGTCGTGAACGTCGTTGCTCGCTTCTTTCCGATAATAATGAAAGTACGCAGACCCTTATTTCCGGTTCGCAAAACTATGAAAGAGTATACTCTCGCTAATGTCCGACCAACAATCGAAAGATCAAGAATATTTAACACATATAGATTGTGAAACTGCCAAAATAGTCATCCAACCAAGTACGTTCGCGCTAACTTCCGAATGGAAAAACGAGAATATGGTGCGAACTTAAGGAATGAATCATACATTCTACAAGATAACAATTTTCTGCCGATTCCGATCGAGATTTTGATCTGATTTAGCACTGACTTTATCCAACTCGACTCATTGAAGAAGTAAGCTGTTTTATAAGTTTGTGTTGGCTTAACCCTGCAATTAAACACTTGATGTTTGAAACAGCATGTAGCCAATCGTGGATTTTATACTCTTTTTAACCCAATCGCACGACTCGAAAAATACAGCGTGACGCTATTGGGTCATACAGTTACCCTTTTTCCTGCATTCGGTGGATTCTTTCGATGTTTGCGGTATGCGCTGATTCTCCAGTCAATTCGTGGTGTACCCTTCGCCATTAGGGCTCGGGGGCACTTTCTCTTCTTCTTCTAAAATTGTGGCGCTCAAGTCGCTCGATGGGTGGTACTGTTGCGCGGTCGAGAGCTTACAAACATCAAGTGCAAACTAAGTTCGCCCTATCCCATCCCGCCTCTTCCCTCATTCGCTCTCTCTCTCTCTCGACAAGTGACGAGAAGCTCCCACCCATTCTTCTTCATACAGGGTACAAGCGAAACATGCTGCGATTCGCTGCGATCGCGCTGCTTGCGACGCAAGCGTGGAGTGCCGCTTCCGCGCTCGGAACGAGTACGTGACAAGGAGCTGCGACCGTTCCAAAGGCGTGGCTAGTCTTCCTGTTTGTTTTTTACTCACGAATGGGTTGCTTTTGTATGGTGTGTGTGTGTGTGCAGACTATGACCACGACGGCAAGACGACGTATTGCTGGAAGATCCCGCAGGCGACAAAGAACACAAAGCTCAATGAGACCGATCGCGTCGACGGGTTTTCCGGTCCCGAGGGGTGTCCGATGACCATGACCGTCGTGCTCAGCTCGAACAAAGTGCAGCCGTTTGACACCGTGAACGTGACCTGGACAGTGTCGGCCGACTTCACGCAAGCCAACCTCGTGAACATGACGCAAGTAGTCTATGGTCCGGATGCCAAAGGAGTCCCAGCGCAGATCGTGCACTCGAACGTGCACTCGTGCGTGTTCGGCACGGGCTGCGACCCCTTCAGTGATGGCGAACAGTTGGTCGACAAGACCACCAACAAAATCGCGAACTTCACGGACAATTTCGTGACGTTCACGGACTCGCTCAAATTCTCCAAGATCGGAGACTATTCGATCTTGGCGCACATTATCATGCCCGACTCCAATGCGTCCCAGCGGTTCGATTATGCTGTGTACGCCGAGCTGGTTGTGCAGGACGCGACGGAAGCCCCCTCCACAGCGGCGCCCGTCGTTGAGACTCCAACCCCAGAACCAACCGAAACCAGCACCGGTGGCGGGGGTCTTTCTTCGGCAGGCACGATCGGCATCATTGTCGGCGGTGTGGTGGTAGTTGTCGGACTCATTGTGGCGGCAGTCATCTATCGACGCCGCAAGGAGAACGGCAGCCACTCGCCAAACATTAACTACATGGCTCCGCCGGCGTACGATACCAGTGTGCAGCGTCTGACGGATGCGAAGAAAGACGATCCGAATCGCGGACAATCCGATTGCGTGACCGACACCAGCACGTCAGCGGGATTCCAAAGCGCATGGAGCGCCCCCGGTGCGCGTCCGTCGCAGAACCTCGACGGAACGGGCGGTTCGAATGTTTCCGGCTCTTCGTACGCTTCGTACGATGTGATCAACCGAGCATCCCAGATGGATGGGAGTAACGGGATCAATTCGAACCAGCCGCGCGGACCAAGCGGCGCGTATCGCGATTTCTCGGCGTCATTGTCGAACACCACCACCCGCGACTCGGCTGCTGCGACAACCTCGCGTCCTCGCCGCGTTGACAGCGACGTCGAGCTTTAGGTATCTCGTTCATGTCCTTGCGAGAAGGTATGTGCTGTAAGTTTATATTCCGCGCCCGTGCCGTAACTTTTTAAAAAGAATCACATCTCACATTTAAACGGAAGAGAGAGAAAGATGCCGACACAAAATCGATGCTTGGGAGCGAGCGGAGGTTTCGAGCCGCAGAATCGCACCGCCATGGACGTCAGGAGCGCCATCTGGAGCAGTCGTTGAATCGCTGATGCCGGTTTGATTGATTCTGGAGTGTATGCCGACCACCGCCCAGCAGATCTGCTGCTGCGCTGCTCGTCCTCTACGGACAGACTCACGCCGCATTCCTTGACGCTTTCAGCGCAAGCACGTCCGCGATCGCAAGGCATGCTCGGCCACCGTCTCGCTCATTTCTGCGCGTGTTAGCTCACCATGTGGACTCGAAGCATCGACCGTGCTCAGTCGACCCTACCCCTTTCCTGCGTACCATTATACCCCTCCCCAACTCGATCCCTCCGAATGCATCCCACTGCAGCAAAATGCCTCTGACAGCGCATCCCTTCGCACAGTTCCGTTCCTCGCAAACAATCCACACGCTTGCGCAATATTGACCAATCATACAGTCGCATCGGTTAGTTAATTCGTGTGCGGGTGTGAGCTAATGCTGCGACGTGATTGGTGGAAATGAGGAGCGAGTCGGAAACTGTGGACTTTGCCTTTGCACTAAAGTCTCGATGGGGTTGCTGGCTATATTTCCCAGCACACAGATATACATACAGTACCGTAGTAGAGTTTCTGAACGAACGACTTCCTCCCCGAGACACCTCGCGTTCTGCTATTGTGCTATCGCCCACATACGAACAAGCCTCTCTGCGTCTCTCACGGCGTGTGTGTGTGAGAGAGAGTGTGAGAGAGTGAGAGAGAGAGTGAGTGAGAGAGAGAGGAGGCGCGGCAGGAAGCAACGAGCTGCGGAGGCAAAATAATAGCGGGAACGAGTCGAAGGAGACCGTCCGTCCTGCGTCGTCCCGCCGCCGGTAGTAGTAGCATGTGGGAGCGAGCGAAGCGGAGGAAAGTGGAGATCGCGGTCACGTGGCTCACGCTCGCCGTGGCGCTCGTGGTCGCGGGCGTCGAAGCCGCGACGAACAGTGCGTATCCTCCGATTGATTGGTTTGATGTATTTATAAATGGATGGCAATCCGCGCTCACGCTCCTGAAATTCTCTGAATGTAGAATACATCCATGATGGCAAGACGACGTACTGCTGGCAAGTGGACGGATCAGTGTACGCGACCGAGGTGAACAGCTCAACGAACGTTGTGGACGCTGCGGACGACAACTGCGTGGTTTCGATGACCGTCGGGTTTGCAGGTCCGGAAGTGTTCGCGAATGAACCAATCCAGGTGACGTGGAACGCGACGCTCAACTTGGACTCGAACGGGAAGCTCCGAAAGAACAAGTTCAGTATCGACCAACTGTATTTCGCCGTCGATCGAGTGTCGCAGACGAAGGCTCAAGTGCTCAACTCAAGATTGCACTCCTGTGCGTATGGTGTCGATTGCGATCCGGTGGTTCTCACCGACCAACTCTACGACAACTCGTCGACTTCAGTCGCCAACTTCACAGACAACCAAGTGATGTTTTCGTCCGACGAGCTGGTGTTTCCAGCGGCAGGGAGCTACTCCCTGATCGCACACTTTACGCTCCCAGGCAACGACTCTTTAAGCAAGAGATTCGACTTTGCGGTGTTCACGAAAGTGGACGTTCAGGCAAAGTCTACGGAAGCTCCCGCGACAAACGCGCCGTATTCGGCGGTAGGCACAACTGCAGACAGCGGGGGAGGTGTGTCAACGGAAGTTCTCTGCATTTCCATCATTGGCGGCATTGTCGCGGTGTCGCTCGTTGTGATCGGCTTCACGACGCTTCGAACGAAGGGCAAACCTCTGGCAGCGACAAAGAAGGATTTCCGCAATGGACGCTCCGACACCAACGCTGGCGTTCCTACCGTAGTGGCTGGCGGCGCAATAGAAGAGAACGATTTCGCCATGCTGAGCATGAACGAAATGACGATGAGCTCCGATCGACCTCGAGCGAATACGTTCCTTACTGCGCTTGCGCGTGGGCAAGCTGAGAAAAACAAGTCGAACCCTGTGAACTACGTTGGTCCGTTATGCCAGCAAAGTTTCCAGCGGAATGTCATCGCGATTGACCAAGATGATCGCAGTGACACGAGTAGTGACGCTCGACAATCGCTGACGTTGGACACGCCGCTTTCCTCTCGCGAACACCTCGGCAACTACACTGACATGAACTCGACTCCCAAGCTGTTCAGCGCCACCGATTTCGAAAGCCAGAGATTGAAGCCTACATCGCACATTATGTTCAACGACATCCAGGAAGACGAAGTGGTGGACGATCAAAGTCCACGGCGGAAGCCAGCAGCCGATCTCACGGAGGTATCCCAACGAATCCGTGACCACGCAGCTGCGATGATGCTAGAGCTGCAGGAAGTCGAATCCAACTCGAAACGCGGCGCCCCGAAGATGACTGCCGACGATCTTCGCGCATCTGTTGCCCAGGGACCAGTGCTCTCGCTGAGTGACTTGGGATCGACCCACGGCTTGTATCGCTATTCTGAAGATTCCAACTACGACTAGTGGGTTGTTCTCGACGTGTGTTTTTTTCGTTTTAGTGCATTTCAAGTAGTCGTAGGGGAAGAGCAAGCAGCGAAGGATGGACGGAGGGAATGGCGCTAAGGGGTGCTCTAGACTCGCGTCTCCCTTCGTCCAGGGCGATGCTAAGATGTAGATTATAAAATTCTTTATTCATCTTCAGTAGTTGAAGATGGACAACGCAGTAAGCGTACACCAAGCAAATAAATACAGCGTGCACATTTACAGAAAGAGATAGCAGTCGCTGAGATGCTCGCATTCGCAGAAACCGCACGCGCCGTTCCCATTTCTTTCGAGGACTCGAGACGTCTGCAAAAACTCCTCATACCATGTCAGCGCATTTGTTTGGCATCTCTGCATCCTTTCGACAACAACGCACAATTTGAGCTTTCCGTCCGCTGGTGGATCCACTCGTCCGCTAGGGTTTCGGATCGCGAAGCGGATGACTGGACCCGATCCGCTCAGTCGGGTTTCGCGTTGTTGGTTGCAAAAGCAATTGGAACGAAAGTGCCGAGCTGCAACACACGGAACGAAGATGGCGACGCGCAACGACGATGAGCTAGAGCAGAACTGGGAGGCCGAGCCCGTGGACGCGTCCGACGACGAAGAAGCGTTGTCCGCCGGTAGCGAAGACGAGTTCGAAGAGGATTACGACCTGGAACTCGCGACCGCGAAGCGAAAGAGAGACGACGAGCAACACGACGATGCAGCGATGGACGAAGATGGCGATGGCGACGCGACCACCACCGCGAAGAAGCAGAAAGTTGGTGCGGAGAAGAGCGCGAAGAAGACGGTCAAACCCAGCAAGGGGCTCCACAAGATGACGAGCGCTGAGCATTTCAAGATCGTCAACGACATGTACTCCAAGCAGCGGGGCGGACAAATGACGTCGCTCGAGCTTGCAGACGGATTGAACGGTGTGTATCCGAACTCCCACGCACCAGTCTCCTCGGTCTAGCGGGACTAATTAACCTGTTTATTTTGCCACACAATCGCAGAATCCCATTTCGCGGTGCCAACGAAGAATCTCGGCAAGCACAAGCTGGAGCTTCTCCCATCGTATCTCCACAATTTCATGCCTCGCTGGAAGAAAGAGTTTCTCGGCAAAGGCAAAAAGTTGGACAAGAGTCCGTACTTTATCATCCTCTGCTCGTCTGCACTTCGCGCCGTGGAAATTATCAAGTAAGTGGAACTATTTCGCTGTTGGTGGCGTCGTGAACCACCCTCAGGTAGCTGACTGCCAATGGATTTGCTTTTATTTCTCAATGCTCCTCTAGACACTTGAGCTCGTTCAAGTGCAAAATCGCCAAACTCTTTGCCAAGCACCTGAAAGCCAACGATCAAGCTGACAGCCTCACGATCGCGTTCCATCCAATCGCTGTCGGCACTCCTGCGCGTGTGAAGAAACTGCTGGAAATGGATGCTCTTTCCCTCGAGCACACGACCCACGTGATCTTGGACATGGAGAAGGACAAGAAGAACATGACCATCCTCGAACTGAAGGACACGGCGAAAGAAATGGTCGAGCTGCTTCAGTATCACCTGATCCCACGTCTGAACAAGAACAACAAGATGAAACTCGCTCTGTATTGATTTTAGGTAGATAACATAGAAAAATGAAGCATGCAATGGGAAAACAGGCAGTCTAAATCGTCTAAAAGTGTTTGTTCAAAAAGCTCATGCACGTCTCAAACGCCACAAAAGTGACGGCGTTCGCAGGGAACGAGCGAATGAGCGACGGCGAGATGCCGCGCACGAATCGCGCGGGACCACCTTCTTTGTAGAGCTTTTGCACGCAGTCAACGACGCCGTTGTATCGCGGATTGACCAACCGATCGGCCTGCATCACGGACTTCACTGTGTCGACGGGGAACACCACGATCCAATACATGAGCCCCGCGTACCCTCCTGCTAGCGCAATAGCTTGGTATGTGCGGATATGCTCTTTCTCGGGACTCATCGGCGGCGCGCTGTGCACGAACTTGTCCAGCAGCACGGCTTTTGCATACTCGTACGCCATGAAGTACGCGGTGTTTCCTAACATCTCTCGCTGAGCATACGGAACAAACCCTCGGTACAGCCCACGGATGCCGCCTTGGCCGTAGACTTCCTGGACGCATTGCCAGTTGCTGACTCGAGTCCGATTGTGGCTGTTTTGGGTCTGCACATGTACAACAAAATGCATGCATTAGATGCAAGAAGGACAAGCGCCATGGTCCTAGTGGCGAAGTAACCGCGCACCTGCATACGGATTTTGATGATCTCGAATGGCGTGTAGAGGATGGATTCCGTGAAACCTGTGGACATCCCCGCAGCGATCAAACCGTATCGAGGTTTGTTGTCGAACACATAGTTGTTGTAAAAGTACCGATACTGGCCCATTAGCCCAAAGAGCACAGACGCACTAGAAACAGCGGAAAAAGCCAAAAAGAAAAGACACAGTGTCAGTCATCCAAGAGGCGTAACCTCCTCCCCAATCATTCCTGTTAAACCACGGACGTACCTGACAGCCGATCGGAAAATCTGCGGCGAGGCACCTCGGTAGAGGGACGACACGCCACCTTCCTTGATACTCTTCTGCAGGCAGTCGAACGGACCCGTGAACGCCTGCGCGTCCTGGGTCTGCATGCGCGCCTTCACGGTCTCGAGCGGGTACCCGACGAATGCCTCGCACCCGCCACCGACAATGCCGCTGATGAAGTTTTTGGTCGTGACGATGGCCAGAGACTGCTCCTTCGGCTGATCTCCCGCGACGCTCGTGCTGGTGCTGCTGATCATCGGGGCGCTCGCCGCCGTGGCCACCATGGCGCTTGCAGCAGCCGGAAGAGAAGATTCGCTGCCCATATTCCTCCCACACTCAAGCAGATATGACGCACTGGTGTGGCGACGCGATTATTGGTCCAGTCTGACGGGATGAGTGGCTCCTTCCGATTTCCATCTTTTCCAGGCAATCAGAGCTCGCGCTTTTGCGGGTTTCTGCCAATGAGAGACGCGTATCATCAGCTTGCCACCACAGGAATAGGCTAGTGCCACAGAGCGATGAATGGCAGAGTCGTTGCGACTTGAATGTCGGTGCAGTTTCCTCCCTCCCCCATCTGCAACCAGGAAATATCGAAACCCTCTTCATCTGCATACTCACTCTAGAAGCGCATATTTGACAAATAGCGTGACCCACATCGCTTCAGGCAGGATAGGGGTGTAGAGTAGTCGAGTCAAATCCGCACACCCGAACAAATCCTCGCGAAAGAGAAGAAACATGCACAAGCAGCATGATGGCAACGGTGGCGGCGCCGCGTCCCCATCCACCACCCCAGAGGGAGCGGTCTTCACGCAGACGACGATGCGCTGGCGATCCTCCTCCAAGGCGAAAGACGCCTTGATTACTACTACTACCACCAATGCAGCGGCGGCAACGGACGGAAACGTTGTGAAAGAGGGTTTCTTGACGAAGAAAGGGCATGTGCTGCGCACCCAGAAAGAGCGGTACTTTGTGCTTCGGCAGCACACGCTCAGCTACTTCCGCGTGAAGCGCAGCGAGAAGAAAACCAAGCCACCGATGCAGCCGTCGTCCTTGAAAGGCATGCTCGAGCTCGCGGCGTCCGACGTTATCACGCCAGCTCCGCACTCGGACCAGTGGTTCCGCATCCAGAAGCTTCCAGACGCAGACGGAAAGACTTACAAGCTAGATTTGAAAGGTATGTGTGCTGTCCCAGCTGCAGTGGTTCCCGCTGGTCGACCATTAAAATGTCCTCTGCGACGGTTCCGGTGGTGTCTGTAGCTTCCACATCCGAAGAGCGACAGGAATGGATTGATGCGCTGCGCGGAGCGTGTCGAGTAGGTGCTATCGCCATTTCCGTCTCGCATCCGTTCATTCGCATAACGTGTTCGCTAAGTGTTGTCCGTGGATCCTTGCGCTCTTTGCTAGAACACACTTCTGCTGAAGCAGCAAGCGATGCAAGCAGCGAGTCTTCGTCGCAATGTCAACCGAACGACGGCTGTCAGGTTTGGACGCGATCTAACCGTCCTTTCTGCAAGAATGAACAGCTTCCCGTCTTTGCGCGGCACTTTGCTGGCCGAAGACGCGAAAAATGCGTCCAATGCAGACTTGCGCGCCTCGTTCATGGTCTTCCATGAACTCGTACTATTGCAGAAGTTGCTGGAGAGGATCAAGTCCTTGTGGGGTCCACCCGCGAAATGGACTTGCGAGCAATATCAGGAGCTTGTGCAGAGTATCTATCTCGCTCAGGAAAAGTCAGGAACGGTGCAGCTTGAGGGAAACAGCATTTTATCCGAAGCGTTCCAATTGCGATACCAATTTGAAGAAATCCCGGAGAATCAACCGAAGATTCAACGCATCCAAGAAGCGCAACAAGAAGGTATTGCCGCGTCGTTAGAGACGTCGACTGGCAGCACAAGAGAAGCGTCGAATTCCATTGTCCTCCCTCCAGCACCTCCACGACTGCGCTGTCCAACCATCTATGGGTACTACTCAACGTTTGAGCGGCTCACAATTGCAACCTCCGATGACGTCACATCGCGCAACTCGCTCGATGGAGGAGGCTCGAGCGCTGCGGCATCGCCATTGACTCCGCGCAGCGCTACCATCGCAAAATACGCTCATTTGTACCTGGAGGATGACGTTCGTTCAAAGAAGCCGTGGGATTGGGGTCGCAGCGATGGTGACGATTTGCTGGAAGGATGGAAACGTGACGCGCACGAGATGTCGCGCATCGTGGACGCTCTCTGCGATCGGTTTTCTCATGACCGAATCTACACGTATATCAATGATCACACGATGGTGCTGCTCAATCCGTATCGAATCCTGCAAACGTCCAAGTTCACTTCCATCTACGATGAGCAAGTTGTGCTCACGTACGCGATGACGCCATACGTTCAGACGCAACTGGCGCCTCATCCGTTCGCAATGGCAAAACAGAGTCTGCTCCGTTTGTTTTACAATGCTGGAAACCACCAAACTAGTGGCGGTGGGTATGGTAGCAAGCGCGCAGAATCGACTCCATCATCCCTGCCAGCACAAACAATATTTTTGAGCGGCGAAAGTGGAAGTGGGAAAACGGAGCTCGCGAAGGAATTGCTCAAGTATTTTGTGCTCTCCGCTCAACCTACGTCTCTGGCTGCTCGAGGCAGTCGGCCAAAGGTGAAATTGTTTACAAGTTCGACGAAAAGCACGATTCAAATGCGTACCGAAGAGGCGCGGACAATGGCGCTACTGGAGGCGAAAGGCGTCGACAGCTATGAAATTGTGCTGTTGGATTTGTATCCCGAGAGATGGGCGGAAATGACCAATGTGAGTAAGAGCAAGCGAATTCCGCAAGTTCACATCGATGGGCTTTTCTTTGGCTTTTACGAGAAGCTGGAGAGTCTAGAGGATGAAGAGCAGCTTCGGATGTATTTCAAAAATCCGCATGCGGCCAAAAAGCTCAGCACCGTATTGGACTCCAACATCTTGCTGGAAGCCTTCGGGCACTCAGCCACGTCGATGAATCTCAACTCGTCGCGTTTTGGGAAAGCTACGACGCTGTTTTTCTCGTTCGACCGTCATCCATCCCAGTATCAAATTCATGGATGCCGTCTAGTCCCGTTTCTGCTGGAGAAGACGAGAGTCACGAGTGTGCGTGAGGGTCCCACCAAAGATGGAAGCGATATGAACTTCCACATCTTTTACTCGTTGGTTTCAGGCGTGAATGCAATCCCACATATGCGGCTGCTGGCGGAAGATCTACGGCTCGACACTGCTTCGTGCGAAACTTTTGCGTACCTGGGAAAGTGTAAGCATACACTTCAAGGCGCGTGGACGGAAGAGGAAAGCTGGAAGAAAGATGTGGAGCGATGGCAGCATGTCCTTGACGCGATGAATGGCATGGATCTCACCGCGGATCAGCAGCGCATGATATTCCAGCTGCTTAGCGCTATCCTCTGGCTTGGAAATGTCGATTTTGAATGGAACAGCAAGACGCAGACGCTGGAAATGGTATCTCCCTCAAACCAGTCAGCTGAAGGCAACGTAGTAGCACTTTTGGGCTTAGCATCCGTGGAGAAGCTTGGGAGTATGCTCTTCACAAAGCGCATCATGCTGGCTTCAACGGGGGAGTCTTTTGACGTATCGCTTGAAAAAGGTCAAGTGTCTCATTTGCGGGATACTTTAGCTCGCTTGCTCTATCAAGTGGTGTTCTACTATCTCGTCGACCAAATGAATGAAGCGACGAAAGTGGATGATGCATCGGCGCTGAACGCGGATGGCGCGAACCACGATCAGCTTAAAGTGCTGAAGCTTGTGGACGTGTTCGGGTTTGAAAATCTGAGCCGGAACTCGCTCGAGCAGCTGTGCATCAATTATTTAAGTGAAAAGCTGTTTGCCGCAGAGGAGCAAGTTGTGGTGAAGCAGTATCACCCGAACAGCCACGCTGCTTGCGATGCTGGCGAAAAGGACGTTCTTTTCTTGTTTGAGCATCCCCTGGGGATATTTGCGAGCTTGGAGGAGTTGACAGTGCTGCACCAGGGGGAGAATGAAAGCTGGCAGCAAGAGCAGAAGAAGAATCAGCTTTTGGTGCGCAATCTGTACGAGCGAAATGCGTCGCGGCTTCTGGAACCCCCCCGCAGCACTGGCGTCAATGGTCAGCAGTGGAAAGATGCGCTGCCTTTTACTGTTCCGCACTCGCGAGAAGCGGTTGTCTACGATGCGACGGAGTTTGTCAAGAAGAATTCCGATTTCCAGCATGCAAGTCTAGTGGAAGGCTTGGAGACTTCTTCGCACCAGCATCTCCGACAGATGGTGGCATCCTTCAAGGCTGCATTGTCTGCCCAAGGACGCAAGAAAAGTAAGACGTCAAGCGCGATCGGTGGGAGCCAAGTGAGCCAATTTCGTGCTCAAATTCAGGCTCTAACCACGCAAGACGACGACCACATGCCGCTGTACATGCACTGCATTCGACCCAATAGTGTTGGTCGTCCAGCGCAAATGGAAGCTGACATCATAGAGCGTCAAGTCTGCTCGCACCGACTTCCATCTCAGATCCAGCGGTGTGGAGGATCGCTTGCGGCAGCTTCCACGTCGTGTTTTGCGTTGCAGGTGTCGAAGCAATTGTTTGTGACTAGGTATCGCTGTCTACTTCCTCGACAGAAAGTGAGAGAAAACGCCGGCATGAGCGATAGCGATCTGCATCAGTGGATCGTGGAGCTTTTGGCTAAAGGTGAAGAGCAAGCAGCGAGTGCGAGCGACCGTGGAGCTAGAAAATGGGTAGTCGATGTCTCTCCCGAATCGTCCGTCGTGAAGTTCCAATCGTGTGAGACGGTGGAGACGCTGGATTTGTTGCTTGAAATCAGGCAAATTGAAGCATCGGCAACGATCCAGTCGTTCTTTCGAATGATCAAAGACCGAAGCGCGTTCCTCGTCAAGCAGAAAGAGCGAACGAGTCTTGCAAACGAGCTTCTCGACTTGTATGGAGACGACAACAAAGGCAAAGTGGAAAAAATTCTGAAGAAGTATCGCTCGAAGGAAGACGAGTTGCGACAGAAAATTGCGGCCAAGCAGCAAATTCTTCACCAGGAGCATGTCCAAGTCGAGCAATTGGTTCGTGATCTCAGAGCTCTATGTCTTTCGGACGAAGGTGGGTTGAAAGCCGAAACAGTCAACGAAATCTTGTCGGATGCGACCATCTGTGAGCTTTTGCAGCAGAATGAGATCATTGTCTGTGCTCTACGCGACATGAGTTTAAATCCTGAAGTGTTGACGTCTCAACTTGCGAATCCGATTTTACGGTCATTTTATCAAACTCTCGTGGCGGTTCTTCAGGGAAAGAGAGCGCTTGATGCAAGTCGATGTCGAGAGCAAGCGCAGGAGAAGAACCAGCTCCCAATCGACGATCGAGTGGTTCGTTTAGTGGAAAGCGATAGAGAGCGGTGGAGAGTTGCAGCAAGTCACGAAGACTGGATGGAGCATCGTGAGAAACTGGAGGAGATCGGAGACGAACCTGAGCTGTTGCTGTTCCATTTAGAAGATCCGGACTTCGTGGTCGTGCTGGAAGCGTTTGTGACGAAACTGGAAGCACAAAAGGCGCAAGACGATGCACGCAGTGCTGCAGAAGTCGAGGTCGAGCTATTGGAGATGCTGCTCAAGGTTGAGCTCGACGAAAGCTTGATGGCTGCCATGCGACAAGATGCCTACTTTGTCCGAGCGTTGGAAAATCCTGTGCTGATTTCGAGTATGCAGCAGGTAGGTTTGCTCGATCCATTCGAGTGGCTGTCTTCCGTCCGAACTCACTTGCTCTTTGTGCGGCAGTTCGCAGTGAACCGCGAAGGGTTTGCATCCCACGGCGGACTCCAGAACCCAGTCGTACGTGAGTTTTTCCTCAAACTCATCAGTCTTTCCCGTAAGTGTTGTTCAGCATGCACTTGAATCCTGCTGCCATGCTGAGTCCTTCTGACTGTTTCGCGTCGTGCGTCTTGTTAATTCTGTCAGTGACAGTACAGGAGCAAGAAAGTTGACCAGCAACAGAATAATCCATCGCAAAGCTCGACCAAAAGCACTGTGCAAACCAATTTCTTCATTTTTTTCCTCTCTCTTTTTTAACTCCACAGGAACAAAATAATTTCTTCTGCTTCCTGTTTCCAGCCGCACTTTTCCCCACCAGGAAAACCACACAGGGCAACACAAACTCACACACATAAGACGTGATGGTACTCCTCCTGCAGTCGTGCTTTCCCTGTGTATACTTGGCGGCTCCCAGGAAGAAAAAAAAGCGCTTCGCACGATCGAGGCACATCTCTTGCGTTCCTGCGTGTCACCCGTCCCCACCATCTAATATCTGAAGAACAAACCAGTGTCCTTTGGCTGGTCATCTTTTTGAGGCAATCCTGTCTCGCCGACGTCTCGCAAGATCTTGTACTGCTCTTTGTCCGCTTCGATTTGTTCAAAGGACTTGGCGTTTTCTTCGGCGTGCACCTCCGAGAGCTCGACGTATTCCAACGAGCATTGCTTCATGAACTCGATTTCTTCCGCCGACAAGTCGCGCAGGTAGCGCGCAGGCACGCCCGACCACAATTGGCCAGACGGGATCTGCTTGCCGTAGGTTACGATGGAGCCGGCGGTGACGATGGATTTCTCGCCGACGACGGCACCGTCGAGCACTTGGGCACCCGTGCCGATAATAACGTGGTCCTTGATGGTGCACGCGTGGATGATCGCCGAAGGACCGATGGTCACGTTGCTGCCGATGGACGTTGGGATGTCCTTGTGGATCTTGGCCACATGCACGACTGCCTGGTCCTGGATGTTTGTGTTTTCACCGATCGTGATGTGGTTCACATCGCCTGGAAGAGACACACGACAACACCACCGTTAGCTACTGACTCCTCGCTCCCTCAATGTCTCTCTACCCAGTCGAAGAAGAAAAAGCGTACCTCGCACAGTAGCGCCGTACCAGATCGAGCTGCCCTTGCCGACCTTGACATCACCGATCACGGACGCGTTCGGGGCGACAAACGCACCAGCTTCGAAGGTTGGGCGACGTCCGACGTTCGCGACCGCACGCGTCGAAGGGTTCACTTCATGATAGTAAAATCAACGCCATCATCATAGAGAGAGGGAGAGAGAGAAACCAGTCAGTCAGTCAGTCTGCTTGATTCTGCATGCTCATTCGTAAATCGAAAGAGAGAGAGAGAGCAGCACGTACAGTGCTCGGTGTAGGTGAGCGCGCCCTCAAGAGAGACGCCGACACGGTCGAGCGACTGGCCCACGGAGCGGATGGCTTTGCCGACAACTTGAGCGGATTGCTTCCACATGCTGGTGCTTCCTCTTCCGTCCTCTTCTCGATGAAGCAGTTCCGCTGGTGTTGCGAGCGAAGCCTCCCGACCGCTCCTCCTGTCGTTCCCCCAAAACAGTTTCCAACACTGTTTTAAACCAACACATTAGAGTGACCCACACCATCTACGGGTGTCACGCACACTTCATCAAGGACGCATCCCTAAACTAATCGCCACCAAACCTGCTCACTCAGATCCAAACTCGACAACCAAAAATGCAGCCGAGAAGAATGGAAGCGCTGAGCGAGTTCGACTACTCGGTGCGAGTGAACCTCGCGAACAGCGCGCTCTGCGGCGGTCAGCGAGAAGCCACCGTGGCGGTGAAGCTGCATCTGAGTCAGCAGGAAGCTGGCGAAGAGCGACAGGTAGACGCACATCTCGCAATGGACTGCAAAACGACCATTGCTTTTTCTGCATATTGACTTCCAACGCACTCGTCAGGTGATGCTGGAGCTCAGTGGAGAACAACTCGCGCAACTGCTGCGGCAATTTGCCAGCATCAGCAAGGTATATGCATTTCTTTCCACTGAAGCTACTAGTGCGCTTTCGACAGCGAGATGTGTTAAACTGTCCTGCTTGTGTGAAATGTACCCCAGGAGCTCACTCGGTGAGCAGCAACAGACTCCGACAAGACAACGAGCACCTTCGACGTTTGGTTTCCAATATTTCTTCTCTTTTTCATGCTCGCGTGCGCACGAGTTAAACAAGCAAAAAATCCATCGTCACCCACCACTTGCTGCTCCTCCTTTCCAAAAGGAGGCAGTCCGGTGCTTCACCTTCTCCTTCGCCCATATCTCTATACTCTACTTAGTCGTCCATGAAGAAGTAGTTGCCCGACGACTTCTGCTCCACGTCCTTCACCGAGTTGAATTTGTTGATACGCGGACGGTAGTTCGTTGGATCTCTTCGGAACGTGATCTCCAACTGCTTCAAGAACGAGTTCATGCCGGTCAACAAACTCTGCGGCGTGTGCGCGGTACACTCCACACCAGGTCGACCGTCGTACACCACCACGCGGTCGGCCAAGTACGTGGCCATAATGAAATCGTGCTCCACGATGAACGCGGTCTTCTTCGAGTGCAGAATGAACCGCTTGATGACCTTGGCCGCGAGGATACGCTGCTCGGAATCCAGGTACGCCGACGGTTCATCGATCAAATAGATATCAGCCGGCTTGCCGAGACACAGCACGATAGCCACACGCTGCAACTCACCACCAGACAAGAACGGCACGGCCTGGTCAATGATGTTCTCAATGTTCAACGGCTTCGTCACATCGGTCGCAAACTGGGGGTGCACAATCGCATCGCGGATACGACGGTGCAAGAGTTCGCGCACAGTCCCCTGGAACTTTGGCGCGATCTTCTGCGGCTTGTAACTGATCGTGGACGAGTCGTAACGCAACGCACACGCGTCCAGCAAGTCTTGGTCGCCCGTTTTCTCAGCGACTTCCATTTCGTCCGACTTGAGCAGACCAGCGAGCATACGGATGAACGTCGTCTTGCCCGTACCGTTCTCGCCCAACATACAAATAATTTCAGAGTTCGAGAAGTCGCCGGTCTCGACGTGCAATGTGAACGCGGTCTCCTTGGCCTTGTTGACCATCGTCTTGGTCATGGACGGGTACGTGAACACGTTCTGGGCGTCGCCATCGTGGTGGGAGATCTCGTCAGCGGTTTGCGCCACCTTGAACGTCAACTCTTCCTGACGGAAACGCAAGTTCTCCGTCGGCACGAAACCAGCCAAGAAAATGTTGATCCCTTCACGCACGCTGAACGGCATGGTCACCACACCGTACGCACTTGGCGTACCGTAGAGCACACAAATATAATCGGACAAGTAATCCAACACGCTCAGATCGTGTTCGACACAGATCACGTACGAACGACGGTCGTTTTCCACCATCGAGCGGATCACGAGCGCGGCCTTCAGACGTTGACGCACATCCAGATACGACGACGGCTCGTCAAACATGTAGATATCAGCCTTTTGCACGGCGACGACACCGATCGCGAAACGCTGCAACTCCCCACCAGACAAGTTCTCAATGTCACGCTCTTGCACGTGCGCCAGGTCCAACTCCTTCAAGAAGTGGTCCAGCATCTCTGGCTTCTCGCACTTGGACGACAGAATGCCACGCACCGTGCCCTTCACGGCCTTCGGGATCTTGTCCACGTACTGTGGCTTCGTGATGGCCTTCAGGTTGTCTTCCAAGATACGCGTAAAGTAGTTTTGCAACTCCGAGCCGCGGAAGTGCGTGAGGATTTCTTGCCACTCCGGAGGGGCGTCGAATTTACCGAGGTTCGGCTTCAATTTACCAGCGAGGATGCGCAGCGCCGTGGATTTACCAATACCGTTCGTGCCGACAAGACCAAGCACTTGACCTGGACGAGGCATTGGGAGACTGCGGTTTACAATGGAGGAAAGCGAGAGTTAAGGAACCTCTTCCCGAACAAGAACGACGTGGAAAGACAACAGCAGCAGCAGTACCCACCGGTGAAGCTTAAAGGTGTTGGCACCATAGCGATGGGTGGTGTTGCTTTCCAAATCCTTCGGCAAGTTGATAATGTTGATGGCTTCGAACGGACACTTCTTCACACAGATACCGCAACCGATACAGAGCTGCTCCGAGATGAACGCGACCTTGTTCTTTGGCGTCACTTCGATACACAGCTTGCCTGCAACACACAAACAGACGAGAGGGGGACGGGAAGAAGGGAGAACGTTAGTCGCATGAGGTCCGTCGACTTCGCGGGACGGATCGACAGCAGCACATGGCGCTGTGAGAGCCAGTCAGTTCGCAGCTTACGACGACGACGACGACTCACCCATGCGGACCACCGGACAGGACTTGCGGCATTCCTGGCGACACTTCTTGGGCTTGCACTTGTCCGTGCTGACGATCGCGATACGCGTGAGCTTGTCCGACATCTTCTCGTTCTGTCTGCTTCTTGGCGAATACGGAGTCGTCTCCCCCCTTTTGCTTCGGTGGCTTTTCTTAGCTCCTCACAGAGCTGCACCCTCGGACTGGCAGTCGTGTGGGTTTCGGATTTGGCTGGTTCAGCCGGAACACCCGTCAAAAGCAATACCCCCTAGAAAAGGATGCGAGGTTAAATAGTTACAAACCAGGTATTCGAACACGGGTTCGACAAATTGCCCAACTCGAGACGAGAATGCTACTTGTTTGTGGTCTCGACATGCTTGTCTGCGGCTTCGAATGCATGCACCCTCGATGCTTCGCGAGCACCACGCTCAAGGTACTGGAATGCGAGCTGCCTTTCCTATTGGAAAGCGGTCGCAATCGCACACAAGATGTGGTTTGCAAAACGAGACAAGCGGAAAACAATACACACAAAAGAAGGAGGAAGGTATGCATGTACTTGTCGCGAAAGCTTTTAAAACAACACGAGGGTCTATGGGGAAAGAGGAAAATATAAAACGACTTGATTCTTGCTTAACTTACTGATCTAACACCATGGACGACGCGCCATTCACCTTTGCGGAATCTTTCTGCTTCGACGACGCAGCGTTGAGTTGAGCAGTGTCCTTGAGCGCGGCAGCAACAGGCTGGATGAGCGAGATGTTCTGCTCCAGTTCGCGGAGGTCGCGCTCCTTCGCGAAGCCCTTGCTCGCCTTCATTCTGTTGTTGTAGAAGCGCTCTTCGCGCTTCTCCTTGATCTGTTGCACGCGCTCGATCGCGTGGATCGTCGCACCCATCAACTCACGGTCGTACTTCACCGCTCTGTTGCGCAGCTTCTCAAAGTCGAATGTGGTGTCCAGCGCCATCTCCTTGCCGGCAGCCTTGCGGAACGACTTGGTCCATTTCACCTTACGCGGGTTACGCTTGCGGTTGAAATTCTTGTGGCACTTGGAGCGACAGAAGCGGAAGATCTTGCTGTCGTTGCGCACGAACGTCATCCCATGACCTGGGTACACAGGGCTGGAGCAGAAGTAGCACGTATTGATTCTCATCTTGCTGGCTGGGGGGTCAAATGTCGGAGCGTTGGAGACGGCGTCGAGATCCCTGCGTGCGGTCTCGCTCACTTGCTGCGCGCGTCCTGCTTTTCTCTGCCAACTGAAGTGCTCGCAGACGCCGTTTAAAGCATGCCCAGGTCACGCACCAATCAAACTGATTGGTTGGTTCTTAAACCTCCAGCAATTCATTTCCATCCTGCAATTCACTTCTGAATTGACACAAAACCACCAAATAGCATGCTGCTCTTCCCATCCACTTTCGTCTGCTATTGGCGCAAAACCCGAATGGAACCGATGCACAACTCGGACAACATGGCGCGAGAAAACGGTCTCGCTCGCGTGGACATGAAGGCGAACGCAGCCCTTTTGGCCAGTGTGCGCACAGCAAATGCGCTCACGCATGTCCGTATTACTCGAGTCAAACGGCCACTCTTCTCCTTCTTCTTCTTTTCCCTCGTCTGCACGCTGCGTGGAAGCAGGATGCGGTGAAGATGAGTGTGCGGGTGAGCGCTCGTCCTGCAGCCAATGGCAACGGCGAGTGCAGCCCATTGGAGCGCGTGCACGACCCCGTCTTGCTGTGATTTGGCGCAGGGCACACAGTGCTGGCGCCTTTCTTGCTGTCGTCAAGAAGGATCGGCACGACTTGTGTGCGCGTGGAAGGAGGGAGGTGCTTCTGCTCCTGTGTGCAAGCGTCTGGTTCGAGATCCACCTCCAGTGAAACAAACTTCAAGAGTGTGTTTGGTCCCTACACCAGTAGTGCATGTGCGCTTCGAAAGAGCACTACCAAGACACTTTCTGACCTGGAACGACGAATGGCCAATGATGACCAGATATGCCACCTACAACAGTTGACATCCCTTTTGTTGGGAACGGTTTGCTCTGACAAAGTAGCCCGTTTCAGCATTCAACCTTATCGCCCTCCCTTGCCTGCCGAGACTCGAATACAGTCTCCTTCTTGTGAGGGAGTACACTTCGAAAATACTCAACGCGCGAAAGTAGAAGGAGTGGTGAGTTGATTGAGAGACGTATCTCAACAAAGTACAAGGGTCTCACTTCCTAATTTGCTCCGACAAGAGTAAACGACCAAGCCAAGCGTCAGTCCAAGCCAAGCGACCGTCCAAGACAAGCGACAGGCTAACTCAAGTGAAGAAGCAGTAGAGGCTGGTACTGTGCTTGGAAGTGCACATCCAAAGTACCAACCCTCCATGCCATTCCAGAGCCATCCATCCAACCCACCACATTGCACACAGTTGGATTTTCTTGCGTTTCATTATGCAAGGAAAAGCCGTTTGGGATGATGCATCTCCATTCCCTCCTGACCCTGGAGCTGTACCGCCGCTAAACTACAAAGAAGCGGCGCGTGACAAGAGCAGCGACAAATCCGTCGGTAGCGAGCACGATGCGTAGGTCAAACGCCTTACCAAAATTGCGCTGCGTCCCTGGAAAGCGAAAGATGATGACAATCTACGTCCAATGGTGCCAGCTGAAGAGGAGAGTGTTGCTGCGTGGATAATGAGCGCGTTGGTGCTCGACGCTCCTCCTGCGTTCCTTGTCTGTATGCTGCTGGAAATGGTGGAGATAGAGGGAGTGATTCCCTGCCTCAATGTGGGTGACGCCTTTCAGCTGCGCTGGCCATGTATCCGAATCGAAGACCACGAGGAAGGAGTTCGAATCGCATGCGTCACTTCGTCTGTCAGATTGTCGCGTGAAGGACATCACTTTACAATCCGTGATCATTCCAAGCACCTGCTTCACCTCCGATATCGCCATACCGTGTGTCAACACTCGGATCTGGTAACGAAGTTGTTCGCCATCATGGGGAACTACGTTGTCGACATCCATTTGCATGTCTTCTTCCTCCAGCTTCGATGTGCTTCGTTGTTTCAAACTAGTACCGCGGAATTGGATGCTCTTGTGGTGCCACGAATCAGCGAGTAACGTGTCTTTCACAACGAAGGTGAGGCGACGTGTGGCATCGTTGTACTCGGCTCTTTTGACCTGTCGGATGAGGTTGCACATTTGGATGTGCCCGGGTGTATTTTCCTTTTCGGACACAGCAAGCTGAGCGAGCAACGTTCTTTCCGCTATTTTCTTTGGCATTCGAACATGAGGCGGGACGATCGCGACCAGCTCTCCTTCCAAAAAGATTTCGAAGTCGTTGAGTATGTTAATGCGACTGGTTGAGCTGTGGGTACAGACAAGGAACGCAGGAGGAGCGTCGAGCACCAATGCACCCATCATCCACGCAGCAAGACTCTCCTCTTCAGCTGGCACCATTGGACGTAGATTGTCATCATCTTTCGCTTTCCAGGGACGCAGCGCAATTTTGGTAAGGCGTTTGACCCACGCATCGTGCTCGCTACCGACGGATTTATCGCCGCTTTTGTCACGCGCCGCTTCTTTGTAGTTTAAAGGCGGTGCAGCTCCAGGGTCAGGAGGGAATGGAGATGCATCACCCCAAACGGCTTTTCCTTGCATAATGAAACGCTAGAAAAACCAACTGTGTGCAATGTGGTGGGTTGGATGGATGGCTCTGGAATGGCATGGAGGGTTGGTACTTTGGATGTTTCTTCACTTGAGTTAGACTGTCGCTTGGCTTGGACTGACGCTTGGCTTGGTCGTTTACTCTTGTCGGAGCAAATCAGGAAGTGAGATCCTTGTACTTTGTTGAGATACGTCTCTCAATCCTGACACTGCTCCCAACGAAGCCGACGCCTGCTAGCGACGACACGAGCAATGGCGTGGTCAAGTCGCGTCCTTACCTCGACCTGGAGATGCTTCTTCGGGGCGAGAAGGTGTCGTTTTCGCTCCCCCGAACGGACCTCGCGTGGTTG
>JAASGH010000225.1:0-28262 GCA_023334155.1 Globisporangium heterothallicum
ACAACACACAAACACCACAAACACACCACATCAAACCATTCACAAAACACAACACACAAACACCACAAACACACATCAACCGCGCACACGCAACCCTCGACCACCACACAGTCGCCACAAGACCGGACACCACTTCCACACTCACTGCTCGTGCCATCGCAACAGTACGACCGCCGACGCGGTAAACGGCACGTACCTCATCGACCATCCAGAAAGCGTGCCAAACACAAACAACGAGAAACAAAGAGGAAGAGCGACCAGATCCAGACGAACGACGAACGATGACACGAAGGATGACACGAACGGTGCCACGAAGGATGAGACGAGAGGCAGGGAAGGAGAGAGAAGAGGAGCGGGAGCAGCGCAGACTCTGCTTTCTAGTATTGGGCGTATGAATAGCGGACGTGTGGTCTTGTAGTTTGTTGATCTCTTTCCATGCTAAAAGATTTGAGGTTAACCTCAAATATTTTGCATCCTTTGTCAATTTGGTGAATTTTTAATATCGATTAAGACAGGTTTCCAATTTGCGAGTTTGTCGGGTTTCTGACAGATTGTACTGTACTCCTGGACTTTGGTTACGGTTACGATTTGTCATTTTTGACACCAATGTCACTTGCACAGAACGAAATGGATGCAAGTGTAGCAGCGCCAGCGATCAATCCACCTCCAGCAGGACACGTGCGACCTTCATGGCGCGCGCGCGCATTCTCCGGCGACAGCCACGCGTCGCTCTTGCTCCCGCACCAGCTGCTAGTCTCGCATACAGACGCGCAGCAGCACGGCATTGCGGACCTGTCAATGCTCGAAGTGTTGGCAGCCACCGACGACGTCGACGATGGTGCTCCAGGTTGCGGAGGTGATGATGCTGGATGTGGCGTGGTGCTGTTGGAGTGCATCGTTGACCGACGGCCGACGAGCACCATCGAGCAAACGCAACGTGTTAGCGGCAGTCGGCTTGGCGCAGGAAGCGTGCAGGTCAGCGCATGGGTGCTGGAGTTCCTTCGCGTGCAGGATGCCAGCATCGTGACGCTGAGAAGGTCGGTCGGGTCAGAGCCGCAGATGGAGGCTGCAACGTGCCACTCGGTCACGATGAGCTTGCGCATGAAATACCCTACGACCGTCAGCTTCTCGAGCGGTTTTGGAGGACAGCAGCAGGCAGCATCTTCGAATGCGGACCGCCAAGACTCGACTGCAAGTGCCAGTGTTGCGGACGCCAAGCATCCAGCGTCCGCGTTGGAGTGGTTACCGGAAAGCGTTCGCTCGGGGAAAATCAATCTGGAAAACGTGCTGGAACGTCAGCTGCGTAATTCGTTTTTCTCCGCAGTCCCCGCAAAGGACAAGCGAGTGCTTCGCAAAGGGTGTGTGGTCCCCATGCAATTGCTGCAGGAGACGTATATTTTCCGAGTCGAAGACGTTTGTATTCCTGTGACCAGACACGCTGTTGGAAACGACAAAGAAGAAGGAGATGACGGACGCAAAAGCGCATCGCATCCGAAAGTTTACGTTGTGGGGTGGAGTTCGTGGCAGAGAGAGGCAGCAGCAACAGAAGTGGATTCATTCTTAACAGATCGCATCATGGCCATTCGCTTACAGGATAGCGAAGCACAGTCACCACAGCGAGAAGAAAAAGACAGCACACTTGAGGCACGACTTTGGCATGCCGGATTTGCTGGGTACAACGCGTTCTTCCACGATGCGCTGCTAAACATCGCGCTCATCGTGAAAGGAACGCCGCGCTCGACTGCTCCTACTAGCACTGGTCGTGCTGCTGCTGAGGAACGATTCGAGCAGATTGGTTCCCATGGGGTTTTGCTCTCAGGCGTCCATGGTGTCGGGAAATCGCTCGCGCTCCAGGTGATGCAGAGCGAGATCGAGCGCACAAATCTCACAGCGCGACGGATTGATGGGATGTCCCTTCTCATGGAGTCCGAGAACACGAAGCTTTCATCCACGTACGAGTTTCTCCTCGGGCACGTGCAGGACGCGTTTCCAGATTTCCAGCCCGAGCACGCAAGCGCAAGTCATCGGTCTTCGCCTATCTCTGCGACGGGTGTCTTATTGATTGACGACATTGATGTGCTCTTCCAGACGCCGAGTGGTGAGACTTCCGATGAGAGTGACGCGGGCGAGAAGTTGACGCCATTGGGGAGCGCGCTGCTGCGGCTTTTGGACGCGATCAGCGAGGCTTCGCGTATTTGCATCGTTGGTACGACTTCCGACGCCGACGTCAGCATCCCCATGGCAGCGAAACGAGCTGGACGCTTCGGCAAGATTGTAGAGATGATCGTGCCGACGGAGGCTATGCGCGGTGACATCCTCGCGCGGCATCTGAGTGTGCTGCCGTTAGCTGTAGTTGGCAACTCCCAAAGCTGGGCGATCGCGAGGGATATGGCCACGCGGTTGGCGGCATTGACGGGCGGGTACGTCGCGAAAGACTTGGTGCGAATTTGCCGAAATGCGCTCGTCCACGCCCACAAAAGCAACTTCATCCCCAACGCCAACCACGAGAAGCGTGGGAAGACGGGAGAACCTCCACTGACGCTAAGCTGGGACGATTTACTTGCCGCGCAACAGTTGGTCAAACCCTCCCAGCTCCGGGAGCTGAATGTGGCTTCCCCTGGAGCCGGAACCTCAACCGACTCGCTACGACATGCGTTTGCTGGGTATTCCACACTTCAAAAGCAACTCGCCGACTTTATCTCGTGGAAGTTCAACCCCACTGCTGCCATGAATGTACGTTTGTGCGTGCGAGAGAGCGCTCCTCTCGAACACGATTTGCACCAAAATCGTACACTGACGCTTTCTTGGGTTATTTGATGTGTGTAGCGCTTGGGGGTTGCAAATGCGTCAGGCATCCTACTGCATGGTCCGTCTGGTTGCGGGAAATCGTTGCTTGTGCGAACGCTTGCCGCACACGCACGAGTGAATTTCGTTTCCGTCAAGGTGAGTGAGTTTGTGAAAGATCCTTTCGATTGTGCGTTGAATGCTCTACTTGCTGCCTCGGGGTTCTCTTGCCAATACTGTGTGTGTCTGCACTCCTTTCGCTTCCGTAGTCTTCTGAGATCATGTCCAAGTATTTCGGCGATAGTGAAAAAGCCGTGCGACAGCTTTTTGCTCGTGCGCGCGCCGCGTCGCCGTGCATCTTGTTCTTTGACGAATTCGATGCAATCGCTCATAAGCGCTCTTTCGGTACGAACGACGACGGCGGGAACGGCGATGGCGGAGGCGACAGCGTCTACGCGCGAATTTTGTCCACGTTTCTCAACGAAATGGACGGCGTTGGCGCCGTAAGGAAATCGTCGTCGTCATCTCCTGTTCCTGCTGGAGAAATTCTCGTCGTCGCTGCAACGAATCGCATCGACGCGCTTGATGCGGCTCTCGTTCGTCCGGGTCGCATCGACAAAACGGTTGAAATCGGATTCCCGACGGTGACCGACAAAGAAGTACGCTCGGCTTTTGTGTTTTTTCTGCCTGCAAATGCCTTGGGAGACAGATCCCACACAAAGACTGAGACATCTGACGTTCCTTTTCGCTCTCTTCGGTCTTCCTCACTTGTGTAGGAGATCCTTGGCCATTACACAAGAAAGATGCCCCTTGCAGTCGATGTTGATATCTCGACCTTGGCAGCGCAACCGACTGGGTACGATGGACGACACCAAAATCCCCCATTTTCTCTTCTAGAGCGCAAACTCCTCGAGCTAACACCACTTTGCTGTGTGTTTCCTCGTTTTTTAGGAATCGACCATTTACAGGTGCAGATCTCGCCGCTGTTTGCAAGGACGCAGCATTCCGCGCTCTCCGCGAAGATCTAGACGCCAAAGCCGTCTGCATGCGCCATTTTGAGGAAGCGTGGGATGGTCGAGTCAAGAACCCGCTCGACAAAAAATCTCAGTAGAGATCGAGGTTGCTTTTTCCACGGGACCGTGAATACGCGAGCAGTAGTATTCGCCAAAAGCTTGCTTTTCTTCTCACATACCCGTCTTCGGAATAAGTTTCAGCGCTGCACGTAAATCGAGCTGCACCTGTGAACGCTCCTCCGCTCCAGTCGCAAAACGGATCACTTTCTGCTTCTTCTTCTTTTTCCGGTAGGGTTCTTCGACTTTGATCCTGTCTTCGGTGACAGACGGCGCTCGCTCTTGCTTGACCGTTGACGATGCTGTGAAGGATGACGATAACGCCACTGGAGACACTGTGCTGCTGCTACGCTTGATGGTTTTCAGAAGCGGTTTCTCCTCCGCTGCGCTAAAAAGCAATCGGAAGGGGAAAAAGGACTGCAAGAAAGGGTGGAAGAGCGCGCCTCGAGCTGTCATCCGCGTGTCCGGGTTGATATCGAGGAGTCCTCGGATGAAGCTGCGAAAGTGAGCATGAAGGGCTGTCTCCGATGCAGGAGCCACGGTTTCCAACCGATCGCTCAACGACAAATACGTTGCTGGGGACTTGTCCTCTCCCTGTCGACTGCTTGCCGATCTCTTCTTGGAGCTGCTCCTGCTGCTCCTGTAGCAACCCGCATCTTTGTACCGGGTACACGCTGCATCTAACGTGTTGCCTTCGTTGACCAGGTACTCGATCTGTTTCAAGATGACTTCGCTTTCCGTTTCTTTGCCCGTGATGTGCTGCAGCCCAAAGATCGACGGAGACGTTGTAAACAAAGGCGCCCCACTAGCGCACTCCAGCAGCACGCACCCAAGGGACCACATATCGATCGCCGTCGAGATCTCGACTCCGGCCGCGACTTCGGGTGCGCGGTACGCAAGCGTTTGCACGTCAAACCCAGCATCTCCATCATCGCTCGCATCCTGCTTCCCTTCATGGTGCGCCTGGTACAACGGTATTTTGTGTGTTTCAATGCAGTTGCCGAGATCGATCAGCTTCACCGGTGACAGTGTCGATGCAGATGAAGAAAGTTGACCACTGGTCGTGCTGGGGTTTCGCACGATGTTTTCCGGTTTCAGGTCGGCATGGATGAGGTCCTACAGTGCATACACATCGGCACAACGGGGAGAGTAGAGCAGAGGTTAGGCTGTTTCTGCCCATTGCAGCATGCTAGCGAGAGAAGAAGCAAACATCTTGGACTCAAAACCTGATCGTGAAGGAACGCAAGAGCGCCGCAAAGATGCACAGCAATCTGTAAGGCAATGCGAGCACAGTGAGTTCCCACTGTCGCACACAAACAATAATCCCGTCCTGCAGACGAAAGAAGAGTAGACGAACTCACTTGGCGGATCTCTTCCAGCGGTAATGGCGGAATGGACGGACAAATCGGCATCGGCGATGCTACCACAGCTTCGGCATTTGCAGCACCATAGGTCACAGATGACGAGGGTGTCGTCGCTTGCGCTGCGGCTGTGGCGCCCTTGCTGCTTGCTAGCGAGTGCAACTTGTGGCGCCGCGCAGATGCAGGCGACCGCAATGTGCGCTCTTGGTACGGCTGGCGCCAGGGTCCCCAGCGCGCGACCTGTAGAATCGGATCGCCCAGCACTTCGAGCACCAGGCAAAAGCGCTTCTGCTCAACAAACGTGCCCAACAAGCGCACAATCGCACATTGCGCGTGTGCATCGTCGCGACGGACTTGCTGCAAAATGTCGGCCTCCTGCTCGCCGATCGCATTGTACGCTTCGTGGAGCATGCATTTGATCGCGACGGCATGGCCGCGCTGCGCGTCCAGCGCTCTGCTCATCAACACACAGAAAGCGATTAGTGGCACGTTCTGTCAGCAGCGGACAGGACAGTAGAGCAGTAGTTTGACACCGCACCTGAGGATGACAGCGAACGTGCCCGTGCCCATGCGTCGCAGGAAGCGATAGCGGCCGCCATGCAGCAGCGTCTGACCTTCCACGAGCGACTCCATGCTCTCTTTCTCTGTCCTTTTGCTGCAGTTGGCGCCAACTTCAGCCATTTGAAATGAGAAATAAGATTATAGAGTATATCAAGTAAAACCAAAAGTATCGGTAGAGCGTGAGGTTGAGTAGAATATCCAATTCGAGAGATGTCGCTGTCCTCGGTTTTGAGAACTGCTCTTCTCTCCCGAATGCTTTTGCTACAACATGCAACGAAAAAGCATGACGCCACGAAAGCACGAGAATGGGATGCGTCCTTCCGAATGAGGATACAATGGGGGTTGAAAGAGACCCTTAAATATTGCATGTTGCGTTTGTCCTCGTTATGCGTCGTCCTCAAAAAGACTGGAAAAAAACTAAAGCAGCACGGGGATCGACAACCTGGTAGACGCTCCAGCCAACGAGCTCAATCCTCCTCCCAAAAGCACACACTCTATTGGGATTCCACCGATTGGCGCGGATCGCGACCGCCGCCTTGCAACTGATGGCGCAGGCGCTGCACTTCGCCTTCCAATTGCGACTTCTCCTGCTGCGATTGATGCAGCATCCACCGCAGCGTCTGCACCTCTTTCTCGTACATGTCGATCGTCTTCGCGTCCTGTTGCTGCTTGCTCATGTGACCCGCACCTTGCGCGAGCAGGTGCATGTGGTGGTTCTCCTGGCCGTCGTGCTGCGGCGACTGCAGTCGCGAGAAGAACGGCTGCTGCAGGATTTGCTGTGGTCCTGGCGATAAACGCGACGGAGGCGTTGCACCGAATGGAGACTTCTTTGCTGACGTACTGATACTACTGGACGCTGTCGTCCCCGACGCGACTGCCGCTGCGGATGCGGACGGCAACAACGTTGGAAGCGTATCCATTCCAGATGGACGGAAGAGAAGCTGGGAGGGCGGAATCATCGTGGCTGGGTTGCCAGCGTGTGATGGCATGATGAACGAGTTTGGCGCGGGAGCCAGACGCGAGTTCCCGCCGCTGTTCACAGAAGAAGCTTCCGTCTTGCGCTTCTTTGGATCGGCCGCGCGCTTGTTCGCCTCTGCTTTCCGACTCGCTTTTGTAGCAGATGCCGAGTTGCGAGCGCTTTTTACCCCCAAAGGTGATGCAAGTCTGCTGGCACTTGCGGTCGATCCACAAATCATTTGCAACTCCTTCAGCAGCGACGACCCGAAGCGCGCAATCTGGTCGTCTTGCACGCCACACACCCCAAGCTCTTGTTCGGTAGATGGCGCATAGACCGCTACTTTCGCCAAGATCGGGTTCGGAAGGATCTCCCAAGGCGCAACGCCATACATGTTGACAAGCTTTTGCCGCCAACTTTGCAAGCATTGGAACACAAACCGTGCCTGGTCTTCCGTCAGCGGGGTCGACCCACGCAGCCCACTCTCGTTTGCTGGAGTGCTGGCATTGGTATTCTCCTGGCCGCGTGGCGATGCTGTGTGTTGCTGGAGTAGCTTCTTGGCACTGGTTTGCTGGATCGACGTGAGTCGCTGCGCTAAAGAGGACAGATCCGCGTACTCATCTTGACTGCTGGCGAGGTTCAACAGGGACTCTTCCATGCGATTCGCCAACCCAGGCAATCGTGCGAGCACTTTTTCAGGTGCGTTTGGCTTCAACGCCTTCAAGTAGTCCACGATTTTGGCGTGGATCTCGTCACGAACCGAATTCGCGACCTGCTCTCGCCAGTTGGCAGCTCCATTGGCTTTTTTCGTGCTCCCAGCAGAAGACGTTGCTTTTCGACCGTTGGTGGTATCTCTGCTTGCAATCATTTGATGATTTTTTACCATCTCCAGATCGTCTCCAAAGGTTGAACGTGGGGTGGCGCTAGTGGTTGTGTGCAAGTGGGTCGCGGTCGCGTGTGCGAAGTGGTTCTCGAGGTGCACTTGGTCGACTTCGTGGAGTTCAATCGGGTGCACGCCGGATGGATCCGTCGGACTGTCCGCGCCAATCTCGACTCCGCTCGCTGGGTGATGGTGCGTGTACCTTTGACCCTCGCCCGCGAAAAAGTCCCGTTGCGTCGGTTTCGTTGGACTCGCCCACGTGTGCTGCAACTCGTTCGTTGGCGAAGTGACAGTAGTCGTCGTCACACTGCTCGTATCGCTGGCACCGCTTTCGTCTTCACCTGCTTTCGGGCGTCTAGTAGCGTTCAGTTTCTTCACACGCATTCAAACCTATGGTCGGTTAAAATCGCGCCAATGCGTGCTTGCTTTGCTTGGTGGTCGGGATCCGAGAGAAGAAGCAAATTGACCGAATCGCAAGATCGCTGCTCGAGGGAGGAATGCTGCTTCCGCTTGTGATAGAGGACCGGTGGGGGTAACAAGGTGCTGGCTACTGCTTCTGCTGCAGCTTACTGGAGCGTCGATAGCTGAAGCAAAGTGCTCTTTCTCTGTTGTGGAGTTGCCGCGGGTGCGAGTGGAGCTCTTCGCGAGGTGGTGGCGTCGTCGTCTTGGTGGGTCTGTCAATGAAGCGAGCAAGTCCCGTCATGACGAGCGTAGTGTCAAAGACCTCGACGTGACCCTCCGCTGACGAAGCCAACTCGAAAGATGATGGCGGCGCGTCACGGTTGGACTTCACTCGGTTTCCTGAGGCGGAAAAATCTGGTGCACTTGGCTAAAGTATGTGGAGGAAAGACATGCAGGACACAGCACAAAAAAAGGAAGAGAGCGGGATTAGGGCAGTGGTGATGGTGGGTGGGTGGACACTGAGCTGAACGGTTTGGGGTGTCGACGTCATTGGGTCGGAGGCAGCAAAGTGCATGATGCGTCGAAGAGTCGACCCCCTCTATTGGGCTGTCGAGGACACAGTGTGCATGTGCATTCGTGGCGACTTGAGGTATTCATTTCTGATCTCTGGTTCCGGATTGAAGGATTGTGTCGATTTATCGATTCTAGTGTGCGTGAGGATCCGGACGAGTCCAATGGGAGGGTTTGATTGTCCCGCTGCTTCATTTTCGATTTCAGTACTACTACTGCCGCGTCACTCGGCAATCGGATCTTGTGCGATCTGTGACAATATTAGCGACGCGTCCTGTGCATTGTTCTCTTCAGTGCGACGCAAATGCAATTTATGGTGCGGTGAAAGAGCGATAATGCTGCGTCTGTCGGAACCGGTGGGGGAACGCATCTTGTGCCAGCGCGGCACGAATGGTACCACCTCACGTCATCCCCTGCCATACACACACACACCCCGTCGTTGCATGAGCGATTTTGTCGGAAACGCAATAAAAGCAGATGCTGCACGCAAGAGCATCGGAGCCACTCGTCCCCATCCAAGTGTCTGATCCGATCATCCCCAGATCCCATTATCAGTTCCAGACACACACATATGCATGCATGCATCAAAGCGTGTCAAGGGAAAAAACGAAACCCTGTGATCCGAAAACCCTCGATCACTTTCTGCGGCTTCCAATTGCACATGGCGCTCATTGCCGCCATCCACAGTCGATGTCGATCCCTTATTTCAAATGCTCGGACTGCGATGGCACATAAAACGCGATGGTCTCGGCGCATGCGATGATGTTCAAGCGTCAGACCCCTCGTCCCAATGATGCAAGCGCCATCATCGGGTGACGCAGTCGGTTGACAGCGTCGCCCCAAGCAGACCTCGTCGCATCGCATATTTGTGCATGTCCAGATCGCAACGGCCGACACCATAATAGCATTCCGCCCATTCCTATTTTTACACGCGATCGAAAACATCTCGGAATGGACGAGCACTGATGCGACTACGAACAAAAAACGTCAAACCCAAACGCTCTTGCATTCCTTTCCTTTGTTTTTCTTTAATGCAACACTCTACTGGACAGCCACTGCATAGCGCTCGGCAACGACTACGGAATGTCCACGCGCAGCACAGTTTCCTCGTGGCGAGTGGCGCTTTTCAGCAACTTTGGCTGCTTCAGCGACATCACGCAGCTTGCGCCGACAAAGTACGTGCCGTTTTCTTCGCCAATGCGGTTGGACACGAGGAAATGGCAGTTCTCTTTCGGGTATTTGCGCTTGTGCAGTGCGTCGATGATCGGCGTCAAGCGGGTCGCCCAATACGACAGCGTCGGGTACGTATCGGTCGCGTCGCGGTCGGAATCGCACCACGCACAGGAAAACAGCACCAAATCGCTGCCATGCTCAACCACTTGACTCGCAAACTCGAAAGCGTCAAACGCAGCCGTGAACTCATACGGATTGATGTCCATGCAGATGCCAAACGAGATGGTCTTATCGAGCCAGGGACAATACCACGTCTTGAACCCATCGCCTTCTTTCGCCCACACCTTGTCGGTCTCGTACAGGAACGTTTTCCGTGGATTGCATACCAGCTCGCCCTCGGGACTCAGCACCATCATCGAATTGTAGAAATGCCGCTCGTGCGCAGGATCTTTCTCGATGTACCCACACATCACCATGCACTGCAAGCGACGCGCATGGCGTTGACACCACGCGAACGTCTTGCCCTTGTCCGCGACCTCTGCAAGGGCTTCCGCTTCCTCTTTCGTTTGGAACACATACCCTGTCAGCGCCATCTTGAACAGAACGTTTTCGGTCACCACTGATCACGGACGAGTTACTGAATGGGGGATGCTTGCAAGGAAGAGTTTCTTACCTCGGACAGCATCAAGACGTCAATGCCGTCGTCTTTCGACAGCGACTTGATCATATTGTCCACGTACTAGCGTAGTAATGCGCATCATACCCCATGGCAGCAAAGCACATCGTTAGACTGACACAGTTATCTACTCCCCATGACGAAGAGCTACACACAACTCTATCCAGTTGCTAATCACATACGGCCATGTTGCGCTCCACTTGACTGATCTTTGGCTCTACACAATGGCATCCACGACACACACAAACCCACACACTCAGCGTGTGCACTGCACGCATACACCCGGTAACGCGCCTCTCACCATATTGAACGATCGCGAAGTGCATCTTCCAGGTCGGCTTCTTCCTCTTCCTTCCTTCCTTGCCGTTTGCCCTTATTCTCGCACTCAGATCTGCATCCAAATGATGAGCGACACAAAACCTCTTCCTCCATTCGTTGAAAATCGGATCATTTTCTCTCATAATGCGATTATTAGCCAATCGTTTCGGACGTGACATTGAAGCTCTCGTCAACGAGTTGAGCCACATCACTCTTGCTGTTCATTTGCAGCGATGCTCCTACGTCCAACGTGTCCATGATCTATTTGCCACTGGCGTCTTGCTCTAGCTGAAGTCTCCGAACAAGCGCTGGCATCTCCAAACGAGTCGTTGTGACTCGCTCCGGTGTGACGTATTCACGCATAGTCGGCAACGCCGCTCCTCTTGCTTTCCCCTCGTGCTGCTGCTGTTGCAGCAAATGCTGTCGACAGAGGTATTCCGCGACCACGAGCACGTACATCCCGCAATCGTATCCATTGCGCTGCTGTGGTGCATCACGCACATTCACAAAACGCGCTTCCGGTGCCACAGCTGCATCTCCACCAGCGACAGCGCAAGCGTGCAGCATTTTCTCGAACGTGGCCATGATCCGCTTCGCCGCTCGGGTGTTATGACCGGAACTCGAGTCGAAATGCTCAAAGCTGCGCACCGCAGCGCCACGGCGGTACACTAACAGCGACCAATGACTGCTTTCGCCGCCAAACCCTTCATTGTCGTTCACAGGGATGAAGCAAAGCTGTTTGCTACGAATGTGCAGTCCGCGTCCCAACTCTTCAAACTCGTCGTCGTCGTCGCACTGGAGCATCATGCACGACACGACCGCTGGATCCATCAACAGCACATCGCGCTGGGTAGACGACCCAGACACAGCGCACAGCGTATGGTAGAGGTACTGGAGGTAAAAGTTGATCGCGTTGTCGTTCAGCCACTGGCTCGTCGCGAAAAGAGCCACGTCCGAGTCGTAAAGCTGCACGTCGTGGTAGTTCAGCACCTGCGTCGCCATGTTTGTTTGTGATGGTGTTGTCCATTGCGATCCATTCGCAATATTTTATCGTCAACGATTCAGCAATAGTGACACAGTGTCACTCAAGCGAATCCGTTTTGTATCTAACGCGTTATTTAACGCGTCGAATCAAACGCAAACAAACGTTGGTTCTTTTCATTTTGGGAAGAGGGGGAATGTTTTTTTTGCATTAGAAAGAGCTCAAAAAGAAAGCGGAAAAGAACAAAACGATCACCTCGGAATCTTTGTTCCCTCTTGAAGCATGACGTCGTTGTTCCCTCAATTCGGCAATGTATTTGGCGCCAACTCCCCTGCTGGACGTGTACGTTATATCCTTCTCTCTCTCTCTTCACTTGCTTGTGGTCGATGTGTGTGTGTGTGTGTGTCTCTCTCTTTGTGTGATTGGTTTCCTAACGAAAGATCTTTTGTTGTCGTTGGCACATTGTGTGCCTTCTTCATATCCATGCTGAAACACACGATTCTTGCATTGTTGGTTCTACTGATAGAACGAGCTCGTGTCGTTCAATGCCGGGAAGATGGTCGTGAAGCCGACGGCGAATGGGAAATTCCTGATCACGCCCGACTTGAAGAAGGGCAAGATCTGTTTGTCGCGCGGCGACGACCAATTGCTGCACTTCCAGTGGATGGACCGACAAAGTGGCACAAGTCCAGAGGTACGTGGGGAAAATAAACGAGAGAGAGCGTGCGATTCTTTTGGAAATGGGAGGAAAGTGTGGTCAACCGATCGTCTGTGGTGGTGATCTAGGACTTTATTATTTTCCCAGATGATGCGTCGTTCAGCAAAGTGGACACTGGCCGCGAAGGCGACCGTGTGTTTTTGCTGCAATACAAGAACTCGTCGCGCCGTTTTTTCTTCTGGATGCAGGTTCGTATCGTTTTGATACGGGTGTGTATTGAGTGATTCAGTTCTACCCGAGTATCTCACGCGTGTGCACCCCGCACTGCATGGTGCTATCTTGCAGAACAAGGACAGCTCGCGCGATGACGAACTGGTGAAGAAAGTGAACGATTGCATGAACAATGTGCAGCAGTCGACGACTGGCAGCGAAAGTGGACGCGGTTCCGGCTCGGGCAACGTGCAGTTGGACCATAACGCGATCATGCAAATGCTCGGGTACACTAGGACAGATCTCTTGTTGGATGCGCTTTCCTTTAATCTGCTGCTGGAGACCCATGCTAACGTTGGTCGTGTTCTTCTGTTCTGGTATAGTGCGATGGGTGCTGGGGAGCAAGGTCGCGGTGGAGCGGGCGGTCAAAGCTCGGTGCAGATGTCGGAGTTGCAGAACATTTTACAGAACATGGGACTCCCTGCGAGCCAATCGGCGGTGTCGTCGCCTGCGACGTCGGCCGTGTCGTCCTCGCAAGCTTCGCAAAGCGGCGGTGGCAGCTCGGTGGCTGCGACGACGGCATCGACGACACACGACCATGACATGGGCGGCGAGGACGAAGACGAGGACGACGACGAGGATGAGATGACGGAAGAAGAAATGCTGCGTCTCGCGATCGAAGAAAGCATGCGTGACGTGAACGCCGGCGAAGGTAACGAAAGCGACCACCGAAGCGATGGTGGTGGCAACAACAACCCAGGCTCGTCCTCGTAGCCAACTCAGGCATGGGAGACGGAGGCATGAGAAATATATGAACATGGAGAGCGGTGTCGGCGTGCACACGGGTGTGGGTTTTGGGTGAGCAAGAGAGCTTTGCGATGACGCTGGTAGAAAGTAAAAGTTGACGGACAAGACAAACAGACCCATTCGCGTAGTGTTTGTGATAACAAGCAAAAAATGCCATTTTCTCTCTCTGCCGTCATGTGAGTGCTGCATATTTTCTCGCTGCACGTACTCTCTAGTCCGTTCTGCTTGGTCATCTGTGTGTGTTTCTGACGGTAGTTCTGCTCTGTGGATGTGATTTGTGCATAGGTTGTTGTTGCTGCCATCAAGCGTCTCTCCTGCACAGAGCAAGCCAACGGGGTGATGCAAGTGACGTGCTCACTGATGTCTCTTGTTTCGTTGTGTGTGTTTTGCAGCTCCTCCAGTGCCAGAGCCAGCACCAGTAGCACTACCAGCACCTCCTGTGATTGCGACTCCAGCTCCAGCTCCAACAATGTCTCTGCTTCCAACGGAACCAGCTGCACCTGTCGCAGCATCCGCTGGGATCACAGCAGCGGACCTGCAACGCGCCATGGCATCTATCCAATCGCTCCCGGTACGTCCTCCACGCTTCTTCTTCTCGAGTCCACTCGTTGAGTTCCTCTCTTATCAGTGATGGATTGTGTGTGTGGATGTGGACAGCAACCGAAATCCATCAAGCTCTCGAAACTGTTGAGTGCAGACAACATCTCGAGCCTGTTGAACGACGACGCGACGGTGCAGGCACTGATCGCGCACCTTCCGGAAGGTGCTCAGAATGCCTACGAATTGCAGGCTACGGTATGTGTCGCGAATGTAGCATGCAGACTTGGTGGCTGGTACCCTGCGACTGTCACTATCGCAGCTGACAAGCATTGTGAATTCATGCATGTGTGTGTGCTTGTTGCTTCACATCAGTTGCGCTCTCCCCAATTTCGCCAAAGCATTTCGTCGCTTGCGAGTGCGCTGCAAACGGGCAATTACAACGCGGTGCTCACGAATTTTGGTCTCGATCCCGCTGCCGGTGCAGCCAAACTCGCCTTTGGAGATGGTACGTTCTTTTCATTTGCTTTTGCCTTGCTGCTGCGTAGAGATAGGATCTCTCAACCGTTCAACCTGCAACACGGAGACACTAATCGGAGTGCATGTTGCCATTGACCACACGAATCAGTCGTGGGTGCCTTCCTGGCCGCGATCCAGCACTGGGCGGATCAGCAGCAGTCGTCCATGGGAGACGACGATGCGTCCAACCCAAGCAATTAAAACGCGTCAAGAAGCAACCCAATGCATCCGTTTTTGTTGTTGTTGCAGGATGTGCATGGCGCCATTAACGGAGTGAACACAACAGACACATTTGCATCACAAGGGTGGCGAAAAAAAGGTGCTGACTCGAAGAGGGAATTGCCGCGTCTGTCGGAGACACACGCTGTCCTCTAGGTCTTCGCATTCCGTGATAACGTTACTTACTAACAACGCGAAGTTCATCCTTTGACGCCTTCCCCGTCGATTGGATCCATCAATCCCACGACGCAAAACGACATTCCCACACCATCGTGATTGAATCTTTGGACGCTTTTCGAGTGGAGATGCGTCGATAACCTCGCGAAATCGAATCTCGGAAATGCGCTGGCGAGTTTTAGCCAATCGCATCATTTTATTCAGTTTCATCCAATCACGTAGCTACGTTCCACCAATAATATGCTGCCAAATGGTAAAAAAGGGTCATGTCAAAACGGGGTACAATGTGTCGAGTGCTGTGAATCCGCTCCATAGCACCTGTTCGACCGTTACCAAGGTATGGGAGGTATATTCAGTATACGAAGCTGCATCCCGCTCGAAATAGTACTGTTTCTCTGGAGATCGAACAAACCGTCGGGATGAAGTGTAGGAGGACATCGACTGTTTGCGATGTATTTATCACCGGGAGTCGCGATACCGCGTGACGTGGACGATCGTCGCGAATGCAATCCCACTTTCTTGCTGGAGATTCAGGTCTGCTATTAAAATAGTCAACGGGAGGGAAGCGAAGAGCGACGTGCGCGCGCGTGGGATTAAGCGTGCGATACAGTGCTTGCTGTCTGTGCCTCCTGCGGTGTCCTTTACTCAGTCATTCTCGTATCTTCCTTCGAAGCGCCGACAGTCTGTCCGTTCAGTTCGCGCATCACCAGCGAAACGATCAAGCAAGTGCGGGTGTGACGTCTTTTTTTCCTTTTCCGACGGCGGTTGACCTTGCGGCATATTGGAAGCGTGTCGAGTGTGCATCTCCATTCCGTCGCAACCGACAAGAGCCACGCGTACGCTGTAGAATACACGCAAGATGGATTTCAATGTGTTCTCGACCGAGCTGCTGCCGCGCAGTGCGTCGCAGCACGTGAAAGACGCGACGATCGCGGCCGCGACGTCGTTCGGGATGCTGTTTCTGCAGCAGATCGTGATGAAGCACGCGGTGAACGATTTCCAGACGCTCGGCGGGCTGCTGTTTGCCGTCTTCGTGCTGCAAGCTGCGGTGCTGGGCGTGGCAACGGCAACTGGTGGTGCTGGTCGAGGTAAGAAGACGACGGCCGTGGTGATCAATGTCGATGCGCGCACGCTGACGAAAGTGCTGTACAATGGCGCGCGCGTGTTTGTGCAATGCTGGATCCGCGCGGATGCACTCCACCATTTTGGGTTCCTGTTTGCGTTTCTGCTGGAGAATGTGGATCTTTTGCTGCTGCAGCCGTTGAGGGACGCAGTGGCGTTCAAGGCGACAAGCGCACAGCATGGGAGTGGGGGGACGAACAATACGTGGCTGCTGGTGCTGATGGGGTACGTCTTGGTCGCTGGCGTGGACGCGTACGAGTACGGATCCCTGCTGCACACGTTTCTCTTGATTGGCTTGGCGCTGGGCATGCGGGAGCTGCAGAATCGAACACCCGAGGCGAAGATGCGTCTCTCGAGCTCTCCGCAATTCCATTTGCTGTCGTTGCTGGGGGCATGCGCGATTACGGTGCCATTGTCCTTGGTCGTCGGAACCTGGCGTGTGCGGGAAGAGGTGGAGTTTAACCAGCGCGCAGGTGTGGAGCCCATGGGCAACACAGGATGGACCGCGTGCCTCTTCGTCGCTGCTGCGTTCCAAACGGCATCGTCGCATTTCGCGCGCAACAATGACAGCATCGCATCGTCTCGAGGTCGTTGGCTTTCGCTCATGGCGTGCTCGTCCACGGGACTGCTCAGCTCGTTGATCGTGTCTGCCTCGCAGGACGACTGGCTTCGCTGTGTCGCGGATACCCTTGCGTCCCTGGTGATCATCTATGCGCAATTCGCGCAATTCCAAAGTGCGTCGGCCACAACGCAATACGGCAGTCGTGACGAAGAAGAGCTCGATATGTACCGCTCGGGGGGATCCAGCGGAGCGGTGGCGACCACGAGTATGACCCACATCTTCCGTGTGCTCTGGGAAAAAGAAGATTCACGCAAAATCCTGCTGTTCCTGTCGGTGAATGTGTCGTACATGTTTGTCGAATTAGTGGTCGGCTTTTGGACGAACTCGCTTGGGCTCATCGGGGACGCCGGTCACATGTTTTTCGACAACGGTGCCTTGGTCATCGGTCTCATCGCGTCGTACATCGGGAAGCTGCCGGCGGATGCGCAATACACGTACGGATACGGACGCGTGGAGGTGCTGTCGGGGTTTTTGAACTCGATTTTCCTGCTGTTCATCTCGTTCCACTTGATGGCCGAGGCGTCGTCGCGGTTCTTTGACCCCCCGGAGGTCTCGACGGAAAACCTGCTGCTCACGTCAACAGTGGGCTTGCTCGTGAATATCGTTGGTCTCGTGTGGTTCCATGATCAGGTGCACGGCCATGGCCACAGCCACGGCGACGGAGGCGGATGTGGTAGCTCTTCGCACAAGAGCCACAGCCATGGTGATGTCCATGGTGGTCACGGTCACAGCCATGGACACAGCCACGGACACGAGCACCAGCCCCATGGAGAAGACGCCAACGCCGGCGGTCTCCATCAAGGTTCGAGCAGCGGCGGTGGCGGCTCGAGCAGCAGCAACAGCAACATGTACGGCGTCTACCTGCATGTGCTGGCCGACACGATGGGCAGCGTCGGCGTGATTGTGTCGTCGCTCTTGATTGAATACAAAGGGTGGCATGTCGCCGATCCACTTTCGTCGGCGATGATCTCGTTGCTGATCTTTGGCAGCACGCTCCCGCTCTTGAAGGACACGCTGCTGCAGCTTTTGCAGCGAGTGCCGAAAGAGATGGAGCAGGATCTCGCGCACACCCTGGAAGAAGTGCGGACCACAGTGCCTGGGTTGGTTTCGATTGAGCAATGGCATTTCTGGCGCCACGTGAACGATGTCTGTGTGGGCACTTTGCACGTCGTCATCGATGAGCAGGCGAGTGAACAAGTGGCGATGCAGAGGATCCGAGCGATTTACAAGCGACGACTCGATATGGACCAGTTTCTGTCCATCCAAGTGACCAAACACGGAAGTCTGGGGAGCCACGTCGCGCACAGTCATCACGGGCATGTCCACAAGCACGATAATTCTCATCACGATGGGCATCACTACCACCGCCATGGACATGAGGGCGATACCCACCACCATAGCCACGACTCGCATTCCGGGATGAGTACTTACGAGAACCCTGCAGGCGACGATGCGATGTTTGCACGCCATCACGCGAGCTTCCACCAAGCGGCTGCTGCAGCCACGGTCCACGCGAAGCATAGCCACTGGCAGCATGACCACCAACATGCAGCCCCAGCGCATTCGGGTCTCCCGCCGCCACCAGTCCCGGTGCCAGCTGCGAAGGGCTTCTTGAGCAAGGGTGCCGTCAGCGCGTCGCCATCCACCGGAGTCGCATGGCAGCGCACATCGCCTCCGATGCCGTTCAACGCTAATCCACTGCATGAGCAACACCATGCACACGCCCACAACGTTGGCAATCACCCGGGACGACACAGTCACGGACATGCCCACTAGCGGATTTCCCCACTCGCTACCAGAAACCCGTAAAAGTCTTCCAACTATCTGTCGAATAAGTAACCTATTTTGCCACCTACATGCGAGTCGAGTGAGTATTGTATCTGTGTGATTCTGTGGTATTTTGGTATGGTTGGCGGTTATGAACGTAGCAACAGCGAGACTCGACGCAACCGAGGCGACACACAATGGCAAACGTGTGCGTGAGCACAAATTGCATTGGCGAAAGACGATGAAGGCACGAGCGGCAGTGGCGGTTGGTCGACCAGCGCCGGCACCGCTGGACAACGAAGACTCGGGTTGCCACGCTCGCGGCGGCGGCGACGGCGGCGGCGTGGACCAAATGCAGAAGCTGTTGCGCAGCAGCGTCTTGCTCGACACGCGCTCGTCCCAGCATCTCGAACCGATCCGATTACCGGGCAAACTGCGCGACCGCATTGAAAAAGCGCAACGACGCGCCGCAGCGGCAAAAGATGGTGCGTTGTGGGATAGAGTACATTTTGTTTTGTCGCCCACTTTGTCCTCGCTTGTGGAGCTGTTTCTTTTGACCGTCGCTAATAATCCGCAGGGATCTCGATCTTCGCCTCATCCACGGAGCAGAGCGAGGCTTCATCCTCGTCGTCAGCATCCCCTGCACCCTCGACCGCAATGTCAACTACAAACTACGCAGGTCCAAAGGGTACTGCTCCTTCACCTGACACCCCTGCAGGACGCTCCAGATCCCTGGTCCCATCAAGTGCGGATGGAGGCGGACTGCTGCTACCCGTGAAGGAAAAGAAAGTTCACCTGCCGGAAGTCGTCCTCAGTCACAAAATGCGCGATTTCGAAGCCAGGACCAACTCGAATAGTTTGCTCGTGGATCCACTGGACAACAGTTTGAACAAACTCACGATCGAAGAGAAAGAGCGCGTGATGGCGCGCATGCAGGAGAAAATCCAGCAAATCACCAAGGACATTGACGACAATTTCCTCAAGATCAAGGACGAACTGGATGCGAATGTCCGTTTCGTGTGTGCCTTCGTTCATGTGATACGAATAGCCCTCATTGACGCTCCTTCTGCGTTTTCCTGTCTTCCTGTAGGGTATTTTCGATTCTTCGGCAAATTACCAGCGAGCACAAGCGATTTGCCTCGTCGAGCTGCAAAAGCGCTGCAAACTGGAGAGACTGCGCGACGAAGCTATCCACGAAGTGGTGGGAAGTGAGTTTGCGGATCTCGACGGCGCGCACCTGAAAGACAAGAGACGAAATCGCATGTCGGGGAAACTGAGTCTGCTCTTGATGCGAAAAAGCAATCAAGTCGAACACGAAGAGCGTCGCGGTAGTAGTGGGAAACCTTCTGACAGCTGCGACCGTCCTGCGCAGCAAACGGGGACAACGCGACGCGGACCAAAGCACAAGAATCTGCATTCCCAGCATGCCAAGTTGCTGCCAAAGTTACCTGTCGACACCAATCAGCAGCACGAGAGTGAGAACCAAGCGAGGCGCTTGGACAACAGCCACAGCAACGATGACCGCTCTGGTCCATCTTCGACTTTGCGAGATCATAAAAACCGTCCGAGTAGCAGCCACGAAGAGCGAGCGGTACGACGAGGAGATTCCCAATTGAACAGCCATCGGATGGTCCAAAAAGACGACGCGACTGGAGTAGGGAGTGGTGGTGGAGTTGGGGACGGTGACGACGTCTTGGCGAGGCATCCACACATTGCACAGGTGCTCCAGGAGTTGACGAATAGCCACAATGCCGCCACCATGGATGCTTCCAATGGAGGTCGCATGTTGAAATCGACATCTCGCGCAGTGGCAAGTACCAGCAACAACAACAACAACTGCAATTCGTTGACGGACATCGAAGAAACCCGGTCCAATACTGCAGTAGAGCAGTGGGGGGAGCGATCCAGATCCTATCAAACGATCGCATCCCGGGTGGCCGAAGCCTTGCGAACTCGTACGGAGCGGATACGCTGGGACTCCACGGGTCACTTGACGGATGGGATTTGTTCACGCCAACCGATTTCCGAATCGCTGAAAAGGAAACTTGAGAGTCGAAAGGCAGCATCAGCAACGATCAGTGGCGGCAGCGCTGGAAGCGACGACGAAGACAGCACCACCACTACCGCCACACGTCGTCGAATCAACGCAACGAGGGAGACTACCATCGAGCAGCGCAAACGCGTGCAGCAAGAGTATTTGCGGGTACAGGACCAAATCCGCAGTCGCTTGCAGTGCGAAGAGAAGAAGAAAAACACGCTCGCATCTGGCTCGTTGGCGAAATCGTCACGAAGCAGTGCAAACAACAGCAATGCGGCGTCGAAACCTGTGGTGACAACGAGTCAGGTAGTGCATCAGGGGAATAAGGACCGGCTGGTGCCTCAGGATGCACGAGCAGTGCTGACACCAAAGCTAGCCAATGTGAGCGGCAAATCTGAAGTGTTCGGTCTTGCGTCGTCGATCTCTACCTCATCGCTACCGGCAGCTGGAGGCTTCGATGGCACAGCGACGACAAGCGCAATTCAATCGCTTGGTGTGTCGTGTTCAGTCCCGGGTCTGCAGAGTCATTTTGGCGACAATCCTACTAGGAATGCGGCGACGGGGAGCGTTACCCAGAGACGAGATGGTGCTCACCATTCGATCGTGCAGCGGAAACGGTTGTCGAGTCCAAGTCACTCGCGTCGCTTTCGCAAGGAATCGCTAATTGGCGCACCCATGGCGACGGACTTCAGCACCTTCGGGCACTACTCGAACGCTCGCATCGAGGAGCGACGGAATTCCGCACAAACGTGGGCGTGGCATCAATCGTCAGCATCGTTCTCTCAGACGAAGCACCGGCATGGCCATCTCGAGTCCCACGATGGCCACAACGAAAGAGAAGAGGGAAGTGGCGGTGATACTTTTGAAACTGCGATCCGTGAAGAAGACGAGTGGAGTGGTGACGACGGCGCATCCATCGCAAATGAGGGCGATCGCGATGACTGCGACGATGATGCCGACGACTCGGTGTCCTTCTCGATGGGTGGCGGACCGGGTTCCGCTCGAAGCGCCCGTAGTGCTGCGACGTTGGCTCACGCAGCAACGACCCGAAAGCACAAACTCAAGCGGAAGCCTGGAGGGAACAACATGCACCACCACGGTGGGAGCAGTAGCAACCTCAACCACACCATCGGCCATGGCTCTGCGAGCTCCATGGCGCTCCAGTCACGTCTGGAAGAGATTTGGAAAGCGCTCGAGTTTCCATTTTCCAACAAATTGTTGATGCTCGAGAAGTACGCGGCCGACTTGCAGGACGCCGATATGTTCCAATGCGCGCTCACAAGTTGGGAAAAAGCGGCGGAAGCGGTCCTTCTGCGAGAGCGCATGCAGTTTGTACTTGCGGAGTTCGCCGAACACCGTGAAGTGAGACCTGCGTCTCGGTTGACGGGCATCGAGTGGATGTATGCACGCTCGTTGCAGATCGATACGCCAAATGAACCTGCGCTGCAAACGATGACGTCCGGAGCATTGGTCGAATGGGTACGTCGAAAGGGAGGATGTGTGTATTGAGCTTTTTCGTGCTGACTTTCTCCCTTCGTTCTGCTCGTGCTGCATTGACAGATCCGTGCGCACATGGACGCGATTACGAGCAAATGCCAGCAGTTGGCGCAGGAGCTGAAAATGGCCACTGGAGACGACCTGCACTTCCAAGGAAGCGTCTACCCTCCGCACATGTAAACTCGAATGGGAGGAGGTATCATAGATTAGCGTCAATGCACTCGAGCAAGGTAAAATAGTCTTAGGTCGTCGATACTGCTGCAGTATGTTAGAAGCGAACCACTTTTTATAAATTTCGAGATCAAATGCGCCACTCAGCGGTCCGATCAAAGAATCGCGGACACATTGACTGGACACAGCTGTATCGCCCATGGAGGCATTCCAATCCCGTGCTGCTCTGGGGATCGGACTACGCGGTATTTGTTTGCTTGCATTCGGCAGGATCGTCTATCGGATGCGCAGGTACTTTTCGTTGCCCAGGAGTGGCTTGATGTCCAAGATCGTCATTAGCGAAAGCACATCCTGCACGACGAACTCCGTGAGCCCCGTGTCGACCACTTTCTGCACTTTACCTGGCTCGTTTTCATCCACGAGCAGGATTTTCCCGTAGCGGCCATGCGGGTAAATAAGCAAGTTCCGATCAAACAGACTCGTGCTCAACTTGTCGCCCGGGCGTAAAGACTCGAGGTGCCTCGCTTTCACTGGCCGTTCGTCTGTCGAGACCTGGTATTTCTTGGATGTGGTCGAGCTCCGCACTGGCTTGCAGAGTCCCAACGCGATTGCCTGCTTGATGGGGTACCGGAAGTCCACAGGGGGTTTGGAGAACCCGCCGTCTTCAAAAATGTAGTCGCCTGCGAAACTTACAAGTCCGCTTGGTCCAGAGACGTACAATTGCCTGAGCAGTGACCCCAAGGAGCAATTGGTCACCGCCACGCCGTTTTCCACCAGCTGGGGGTTCAGTGGGTCAATTCCAAGCGCCTCCATCGCCACCATCGAGTCCCACCCGACAAAAAAATACCGCTTTTGCAGGAGCTGCATCACAGCGTTCTTGGTCGTGTACTTGTAGCGCGTGAGTAAGATCAGCGAACCTCCAGTGTACCCGATCAGCGTCATCGTCGCCAAGATCACGAAGAAATCGCACGTGAGCTCGCTGTTCCAGAACTGCGCGATGTTTGGATCGCCGCCGAAAACGCCACGCTTGGCGGGAACCTGTCGCACCATGAACGTCGTGTTGCCGTGGATCACAACGAAGGAGTACAGTAGCACGAAGAGCAGAATGCTGTACACTTTGTAGCTCAGGAACATCGCCGACGCGTCTGCATACCACTCCAGTTTCTCTCGCAGAGCAGGTCGCACCACCTTGAGCGACTTGAGACCGCGGATGACGACCTTGAGAAACCCGCGGAGAAGAGAGTGCAGACAGCACATGAGCCACGTCATTTTGGTCAGCGCTGAGCAGAGGAAGATGAAGTTTTCCATGTTCACTTTCTTGCTCAACATCCAGGTCCCGGTCTGGAAGATGATGTAGGTCAGTCGCACATTCACGACGGCATCGATGATGCTGATAAACACGTACAACCAGTGGTTCATCCACACATCGGAGCCCATGAGGATCGATCCTTTGAAGCGAATCACAGACGTATTGTCCTGTGGGATCGACGTGAGGACCGGCATGAACGGGGAAACGTACCGCAAATACTTCTGCTCTTTCAAGTACCGTTGCGCTTTGGGGATATACAGCAGCTCCCGGGACTGCGCGATGACCGCAAAAAGCCCCCTGAGGATCAACGAAATCGAGATGATGCCGTAGAGCAGCGTGACGGTCGACGTCGTGTAGCCTTCATTGTCGATGGCGCCGATCACCACGGCTGCATCGTCGACGGGTTTCGCCTGGAAGAGCCCATACTCCCAGCCTGCGTCGCGGACAAGCGGCAGTGCGAGGCAATTGCTGGTGTGGAACAGGATGTAGTAGCTGCCCCCCGCCCAGTAGTTCTGGTGCACCATCATGTCGGTCTTGTACTCAAATTGTTGCTCGGGTCTCCCTAGGCACTTGAGGTACGGCGCGCCTACCGAGCCATAATCCGACTCAATGCCCATTTGCACAAGACGGTTCTTGGCCAACGCCTCAAAGTTGTCCAGCATGTACGCATGGCATTGCGTTGCATTCCCGGACCGCGTTTCAATGCATTTCTTCACCCACGCCGGCTTGAAATTGATCACCTTGCAGTTTGCCGCCGAGATGCTGTGTAGGTTCATCTGTGTGCGCCGCGGCGCTTTCCCCCAGAAATCGTCGTAGCAGATGTTGATGACAGTCGCATTGATCGAGTTCACGCGCAGACACGTACTTCGGTCTTCGCCGACGTTTGAGACACTGCGCGTGGGTGCCGAGAAGAAGCGATACGTCGTGCCAACGTCGACCAAGTCCACCAGCTGGTTGGTGCGGATCAAGTCGGGACGAATGATCTCGTAGTTGATCGCACCTTCGCGCAATCGCGAGCGCATGCGGTCGTATCGTCCCGTGATGAACACCACGAGAGGGTTCTCGCGCAGCCCCGTGAAGAGCGTCAACGCCGTCGACGCGAGGTTCAGCGCCAGCAGCACGAGTCGTCGGAATTTGAGCGCGAAGACCTTCATGCTATCGTTGTCCTGCGAGTTCGTCCCTACTGCTCGCGATATTTTTTGGGAGTGTGCGGCCGGTGTTGGCGGAGAAGCAGACTGTGTGACTGGGGAGAGATTTGCGGTTGGTTTTCGAATTGTCACGACGGGATAGGTACAAAAAGTCGACTCACTGCCGTCGCTTGCGAGCGTTACAGCTTTATGCATCACGCAAGGGTTTTGCATGGCTCATCTCAGCACCTGCTGGCTGCGAAAACGGCTCCTTCATCGGATAGTGCTGGCACGTTTCGTCGTGCTGGGCATCGCCACTTTTGAGATCATTCGGGAAACGGATGGGGTCTTGACTCGTAAGCTGGAGCTGTTGACTTCCAAGTGCTGATCGCCACCAAGCTCGGCGGACTTGCTGCATCCGAAGAGGAGTTTCCACTCCTCCCTCACTCAAAGACATCAAAGGAGAGCCTTGGAGTCCAGCGTTTACTGCTCTTTTGAACCAGCTAGTCGTCCATTTTCGAGCCGAGTTTGCTTTGATGCCAAACGCAACGTTTCATACTATTTTATCCTACACAACGTCTTCCGCTAGCGCTACATCCTTCACCACTTTCGCCTTGTTTCCCTCCATTCTCAGATGATGCGCAGCATCTTCTCGTTCCCCAGCAATGGTTTGATGTCGAGGATCGTCGCGAGCGAGAGCGCGTCCTGCACGACGTACTCCGTCAGGGACGACTTCATGTCCTTGACGACTTTGCCCGGTTCATTCTGGTCCACGAGCAGGATTTTGCCAAAGCGTCCGTCGGTGTGTATTTGTAAACGGCGATCGAAGAGGCTTTTGGTGACTTTCTTCTTTGCCATCGTCTCGCCGGCGTCGGAGTGCTCGGTCGCTGCGGTGCCGTCGCTTTTCAGTTCGACAGGTACCGTGGTCACCGAGTACCTTTTTGACGCCGTCCCGGATTGCTTCCCTTTGCAGAGCCCCATCATGATCGCTTGCTTCACGGGGTAGTGGAACATCACCGGTTCCTTGGTAAACCCGCCGTCCACGAAGATGTAGTCGCCCGCAAGGTTCACGTGGCCACTGGGACCGGAAGTGTAGAGTTGCTGCAACAGCGCGCCGAGAGAGCAGTTGGTGGCCACCACATTATCGTCGATGAGCAGCTCGGGTTTGAGTGGATCAATCCCCAAGGACTCCATGACCACCAAGATGTCCCACCCCACGAACACATACCGTTGCTGAATCAATTTGATCACGCCATTGTTGGCCACGTACTTGTACCTCGTGAGCAGCATCAACGAGCCCAAGAGATACCCTGCAACGAGTAAGATGGGGATAAACACGAACAGATCACATGCAACTTCGCTTTGCCAGAATTGCGCGATATTCGGCGTGCCGCCAAACACACCTCGCTTTGGGTCTTTGCGCACCATGAATGTTGTAGCTCCGATGGTCTTGAGCAAGACGAACAAGAAGAAGAAGAGCAGCAAACTGTAGATCTTGTAGCTCACAAAAAGCGCCGAGGCGTCCACATACCATTCGACTTTCTCGCGGAGACTGGGGCGGACGAATTTAAGGGAGCGCATGCTGCGAACGACGAGTTTGAGCCCCCATCGGACCAGAGTGTGCACCAAGCACAAGATCCAGGTGAGCCTCGTGAGCGCCGAGCACATGAAGATGAAGTTCTCCATGTTCAACTTCTTGCTGAGCATCCACGTGCCCATTTGGAACACAATGTAGGTCATCCGTAAGTTCACAAGCGAATCGAGGGTACTGAAGACGATGTACAGCCAGCTGTTCATCCATACATCCGAAGCCATGAACAGTTTGCCTTTGAAGCGGATCACCGCATTCTCTTCTCCCCCTGGGAGCAAGCGCGCCGCTGTCATCGATGGGAAGATGTACTTGAGAGCCTTTCGCTCGTGCAGGAATCGTTTCACCGCTGGGATGTAGAAAACGTCTCTCGATTGCACAATCGCCGCGAAAACCCCTCGTAGAATCATTGCTATAGACACGATCCCATAGCAGAACGTGATGATCTTGGTGAACCATCCGTAATTGTCGATGGCACCCACGACGCGAGTGATCTTGTCGACGGCTTTGATCTTGAACAGTCCCCACTCCCAGTCTGGGGTGCGAAGCAATGGGACTGCGAGGCAATCGCTGGTCAGGAACAGCACGTAGTACTCGCCACCGGCCCAGTACGATTGGTGCAGCACGAGATCGGCCGTGAAGTCGAAAGTGCGTGGCGGACGACCGCGGCACTTGAGAAATGGGACGCCATCGGCGCCGAAATCGACTTCCGTGGCTTTACGAATTAATCGGTTCGCCTGCAACGAATCAAAATGGTCGAGAATGTGCTGGTGGCACTGGGTCTCGTTGTTGTCGTGCGACGCAATGCAGCTTTTCATCCAGTCCTGTTTGAAATTCACGACTTCGCACTTTGGCGCCGAGATGCTGAACGTGTAGATCTGGTTGCGGCGGTTGCTGTTCCCATAGAAATCTTCGTAATAAATATTGAGAATCGAGACGTTCATCGAGTTGATCTTGAGGCAATTGCTGCGATCGCTGCCCAGATTGTTGGGTCCACGCGACGGTGCGGAGAAGAAACGGTATGACTTGCCCACTTCTTCCAGGTCGGCGAGTTTGTCGATCTCGAGGAGATCGTCCGGCACGATGCGATAATTGAGCGAGCCGTCTCGGGTGCGCGCCTGGATGAGGTCGTACCTCCCAGTGACGAACACGATGAGCGGGTTTTCTCGCAGTCCCGTGAACAGCGTCAACAGGGTCGACGCGAGGTTGAGCGCGAAGAGGACGAGCTTCCGCAGTGATATCCGTGCCATGTGTGCGCTCTTGATATGCTGCACGCTATCTTCCTTGAAGAGCGATCGATCGCTGTTCCTGCTGCTCCAAATGACTCGAAAAGAGTTGCGAGTGCGTTGTCGTCGTTTGTCAGATCCGCAGTGCCGTCGCCAAGTGGTCTCTTGTCATGGTTTTTAACCGACGAAGCCAGGAGTCGCCGCAGAACGACCGAGTGAGGAAATGAGTCGACGAGTTCATTTCTCTTGATTGCACCGTGTCGGTTTCGGAAATTGGTAGGGTTTGACAAAGGTTTCTTGGAACGGACTGCCACACCAATGAGAGACAAAAAGTGGATAGGAATGTGAATGCGTTTGAAAATGCAGGTTTCGAGACCTTGGAAAATCGCACAGGTTTGGACGTGGGAGCACATTGATCCAGGATGGAAAGAGTCAACTCACAGTAATCCAATCCTGGCAATGTCCAGATATTGAGAAGCAACACACTTCAAAGAGTCCGTTTTGATTGATAGTGGAGTTGACATAACTATTCCAAATTGTCTAAACACTTGCAGAGACACAATTGCAATAATCGAATGGTTCAAAACTGCTACATTGCAAAATATCCAATTTAGTTTGCACCATCATTCCCACTCCATTGAATTTACATGGAACACATTGCAGTCAATACATTATCGAGTACAATACAAACCAACACAATAATCGAATCAGCCAATACGGAGTTTCTTTTCATTCCCCAGTAGGTGCTTGATATCCAAAATCGTCGCGAGCGAGAGCGCGTCCTGCACGAGGTACTCCGTGAGCGAGTTGCTGGCGTTCTTGCTGACTTTGCCTGGCGCTTTTTGATCGATGAGCAGGATGCGACCAAAGCGTCCATCGGCAAACAATCGTAGATGACGATCGAAAAGACTCACGGTCGTTTGATTCACTGGTTGG
>JAASGH010000226.1:0-28210 GCA_023334155.1 Globisporangium heterothallicum
CCAACTCGTCGAAGCGCTCCTGTCTGCCACCGTAGACCGCACCGGCTTGTCGGTACACGTTCGCAAAGCCCGCCTTCACCATCTCCTCCGAGGCATTGCGACGGAACGGCCACCGACCGCACTCGACCATGCACACCGCACGCGAGTACTGGTCTTTATGCAGCAGCGTGAGTTTCTTGCCATCGAGGTTGTCGTGGAGCCATTTCTTGGCGTCGTCGCCGAACGGCTGACTCGGGTTGCCGAACTTGGCGGTCTCTGGGGTGTCGATCGCTGCGAGACGGATCTGCAGCGTGTGGTCGGATGGTTTTCCCGTGTATCGGAGGAGGAGTCCGCACCGCGACAGAAGGGGAGGTGGCGCGCGCGGAACGTGTCGCCGTCGCTGTAGCTCACGGCGATGCCGCGGATCTGGCGCTCCTCGTGGAACGACTTCATGGGGATGTCGTCGACCGTCGAGAACCGACGAAACGGCTGCCGCACCTTTGGGATCAGCAACCCCACGCAGATTCCCGCGACCAGCGTTTGCCAGCTTTCGATCCCTCCTCCCCCTCTTTTGTTGGACGCTGCGATGATGCGGTTGCTGCACGTCTTGGTTAGGGCTGCCGACATCGCATTGCTAGACGCACGTCGGGACTCGAATGACATTGAATAAATTGCATCGATACTTTATTATCACAAAATGTTCGAAGGAGTGATGGTCGTCGACCAAAATGGCTACACTTTTCTTGCTTTTTTGGGGAGTGGATGCTATTTTGGTGTTTGGTGATTGCGGATGTCAATCTCACAATGGCAATTTGATCATTCTACGTCTGGTCTAAAATGAAGCAGAGGCACATGTGAGCTAGGTGAACCGCACATGACCGAACGTATTGCGCGTGCGGTGGTTGATTGCCTGAACGCTGCATCATGACGGAACGATTTGCCGACTGGTCACCAGCGAGTGTGTTTGGAGCGACAGAAACAAAACCATTTCAGCGCGAAGCATTTCTATCGGAATACAACCACAGCAAGAGCGAACGCTTGCAACAAAGAATCGGGAACAGCGAAGCGCGGTACGAAGTCGGCGAGGAATCGTCAAATGAGAGGTTTGGTCATTCAATGTCTCCTTCGAATCGCAGTGTGAGAAGGAACAGTGGTCGCACGATCGCTTCCAGAGAAAGTCGAAATAGTGTCCGAGTTCCTGCAGCTTCAAAAGACGAGGAGACTAGAAATTTTGCAGTCCGAGCCATCCAGAGGCAAGTGCGAGTTTCTATCCTGCGAAGGCGAGAGCAAGAGGCAATGCGACAAGTCGAAGCCCTTCGTCTGGTCCTGAAGAAAGCAGCAGTGGACGTCTTGGCGCAGAGTTTTCGGCGGTATCGCTCCCGACTCGCCATCGATAGGTATTTGCGCAGCTGGCGCGAGCAGGAGACTGAGGTGCAGAGGATGCTTCAGCAGGTAGCGACGGAGAAACAAGCACGAGCATCTCGACTCGCAGCAGAACGAAGACAGCAATTGCAAGCTCAACTCCACGCTCGACGCGAGACGTCGGGTAGGTTTATTTGCGAGTGGTACGCAGGTCGATCGCTGATCCGAGTCCATCGAGTAGAGGAAAAACAGAAAGCAAAACGCGTTGCGGCGCAGAACCGAATAGCATGCTGGTACCGCGGCAGCAAACTCGAGCAGCGGTCTCGAGCAAGACTACGCGATACGCAGAGACACACTGCTGCAGTGAGAATCCATCGATTTTATCGGAGGACCAAATGCGAGCGAGAAGGTCTGCACAATCGGAAGAAAAGGGAGGGACTGGAGAGGCAAAGCGGACTCCGGATCGTCCGTTTCTATCAGCAAGCGAAGCAAATGCGACGCGCACGCTTGGAGGTGGAGCGTCGACTTCGACTTCGCAGCAGCGCGAAGCGGTTGTCAGCGTTGGTGTGCACACAGGAGCTGAAAAGTGCCTTCTTTGGATGGCTTTCTCGCTGCACAGCGCTTCGGCTGCAAGATCAATCGCGAAAGGATGCAAGTGCGAAGATCCTGCAACGCATGTTTCGTGACTTCGTGACTACAGCAAAGCATCTGCGACGACGAGAAAGCGCGATCCGCATCCAAAAGACATTCAAGGGGTGTCGTGCAAGAGCGTACTGCCATGAACTGCGACGTCGCAGTCGGAAAGAGGCGAGGCGACAACTCGAACGGAATGCCGCGGTGCGAATCCAGACCCATGTGCGCGGGTTCCAGGCTCGATGTACGTTCGCAACGCTCATGAAGCGCTTGCGAGATCGCTTTCGGTGCGGCAACTGTGGTGTCATCGAGCCCTGTGGCGTCTACTGCAAGCTCTGCGGCAGGAAGCGAACCAATTCCGAGCTGCGTTTGAGAGACAGCAACGGGATGCACTCGATTCTGAGCAAAACCAGCAAGAAGAAACTCAGCATACCACCGCAATCAAAAACAGCAGCAGAGGACATTGTGCCCATGCGTCCAGCGATCCCACCACCATTCTCAAAGCTGCAGACGAGCAGAAATGGAAAACGTCGAGGCATTTCGCTCCCCGAGAGCGAGGCACGATCTCCGAAAAGCAACAACAACCAGCAGCAGGAGCGACAGCGCCATGCACAGATCCAAACAGCATCACCGCGTGAGATCCCTGCGTTCACGTCGTTGCCTCTGGTTCTGTCACCCAGACATAAGCGAACTCCCTCACATGCAAGAAAGCTCTCTGCTCCTTCTGTCGAGACTCCTCGTCCGAGTCGCGCCGCCACACAACGTGCGAGCAGCAACCAACTCGAGGTGGCGCCGATCCGACCAAACTCGGACCGCACCCCCATCGTCAGTCACACCACGAAACTGCGCGCTCAGGCACTGACAACGTTGCAAGCCCAGCGCGAGGAAAGCAGCCGATCCCATGCATTAGCGCAGCACCTGCACCGCTTACAGAAAGCGGACCATGCGCTCAGTCGAAGTCGATAACCACACACAAAAATCGATGGTTCCTTCTCGATGGTAGATGGATAGGGAAGCGATAACAAGATGTGGTTTCTCCGTGTCACCAATACCATAAAAAGCTACAACCAGCTGAGTGCACCACTGCCTTGCCAGCTACGTCCTTCTTAACTTAAACGCTTGGGGATCTCTTGGGTCATCGACGCGCGCGGCGTTTTCGACGTCACTGAATCGGATCGTCCACTTCGCAGCGTAAACCAGTCGTGACGCAGTGCATCCTGGGCGGTGAGTCGCTTCGACGGGTCTTTCGTGAGCAGTCCTTTCAAGAGTGACTTGCACGAGGGAGAGATGGAGCTCCACGCGGCGTCGCTCTCCAAGTTCACCTCGGCGTGCAGCGTCTTCTGGATGATCTCGTTCTTGGTTTTCCCGTGGAACGGGAGATCTCCACGCAGCAGCAAAAACATGATCACCCCGACGGACCAAATGTCGGCTTCGCGTCCGTACCCGACAAGCGAAAGCACTTCAGGAGCGACATAATTCAGCGTCCCACAGGGCATCTTCATGATCTCTTCGGGGTGCACGAGCTTCGAGAGTCCGAAATCAGCGATTTTCAGGTCGTTCAGTTTCTCGCCACACAGGATGTTCTCAGGCTTGATATCCCGATGCACGATGCCCAGACGGTGCAGGTACGCGACGCTCTCCAGCAGCGGAGCCATGACGATCCGTGCCTCCGACTCGGTGTACCGCGATCGACCGACAATGCGATTGAACAGCTCCCCGCCACCCACGAGCTCCGTGACGATGAAGATGTACTGCTTGTCTTCGTACACGTCGTGCAGCTTGATGATGTTCGCGTGGGTGACAAGTTTCAGGATCGCGATTTCCGTGCGCAGCAACTCTTTCTCGGTCGCGATCAACTTGCACTTGTCGATGATCTTCACGGCGTGTTTCACGCCCGTGTGCTTGTGGGTCGCTTCGCACACTTTCGAGAACCGACCGCGACCGAGTTGCGGACCGATGTCGTAGAACTCGCCGATCGAGACCTTGTCGGTCGCGCGGCGCAGCGAGGCGGTCCATTTCTGCTGCTCGTCCAGGGACTTGGTGTAGATCGTGCGCTTCTCACGGGTGCTGCCGGGTTCCGGGACAATGTCGATCGCGTAGTACTTGACGTTTTTCTCGACGATCACACTCTGGGGTAGGGACTCGACGTAGCAGCCGCACATGAACGTCACTCCACGCGGCGCAGTGTCGTCTTTCGTCCTATCGAAACAGCAGCCTAACAACGTGAGCCCACTCCATCCAGAATGTGAGAACAAAACAAACAGGATCCACTTCCGTGACGTACGCGTAATAGTAGAGGAAGTTGCCCTGCATCACGTAGTGGCGCTTGATCATTTGCCGCAGACGCGACCCGCGTTTCCAGAGATCGCCGACGAATGTCTCGCCATCGCAAACGAGATTCTCCATGCCAGCGGGATCCGACTTCATGCGGGTCACTTTCCGCGTCCCGCCAGCATTTGCTGCAGCAGCAGGAGAGCCGCCAGAGAGCACTTTGTCGATCTCTAAGAGCGCGAGTTGGATTTTATTCGTCACCGAATCCGCGGGACACACTTGTCTGGCGTCCTGCAGCAACTGGCGGGTCTTCTCTAGATCTCTCCGGTTCGAATGATCTGTCAGCTGGTTCATCCGTGGACACGACCGACTGCAACGCACATCGACAGACAGAAAAGCGATTACATGCTAGAACCTGGGAGTACGCAGACAGACGCAAAGGGAACACAAAGTCGTACGTGACGGTAAGCGTCTTGAGCGAGTTGCGGCGCTTCCGCATCTCCAAAGTGTCGGACACGGGGTGAACCGTGATGCTGCATGAAGAAACGCGTTTGCAACCGTCCGTCAGCATGTTTGCGTCGTGCATGTTCTAGAGAGCTGAAGGACGTACCCTTCGACCGGTGCCACCAGACCATTCGATGGCTCTTCCGCTGGGAGCACACTCATTAGAAACTGCCCAGGACAACAACAGTCTCCACCATGTGAGATACCAGCATCGATCATGGTCATCGTGGAGAAAAGGGAGAGAAACTCGATCCTTGCTGCTTGTTCACTTACGTCGGCGATCCCGGGGGTGGTCTCGCACCACTCGCAAAATTGCTCAAACGTGAGTCGACTGGTGGCAGCTTGCGGTGTGGGGAACGCAAGATTCACAAGCGCGTCAATGTCATCCATCTGAAACGCACCCGCACCCGAAAAACACGTTCGAAGCATGAGTTAGGAAAAACGTCCACCCTCATCCACTGAGCATAACGATACGCTAATATCTACCGCGTTGTTCTTGGGGAGACCATTATCGGCATACGACGCGGGTTCGTCCTTGGATTTGATCAACTCCAGCGCGGACTCTGGAAACTGGTGCAGCATCGTGACGAGCTCATGGCGCGAAATGGACCCAGACCTACCGACAAGGACGGTTAGTTGCAGGGAATGCCATTCTCGTCATGCACGAATCTGTACCTGCTGAGGTCGTAGAGGTCGAAGATGAACTTGAGTTTTTCCGTGCGCGAGCCTCGGAAGAGGATCGCGACGCCATGCAGGAACTCGTTGTACCCGATCGAGTCGGATCGGTCCTTGTCGATGACTTCGAACAACCGCTCTGCAATGCATACCACACACACATGAAAATGAGTTTCTCGGTTTCGACTCCACGATTGGTCTTTTGCACTCGCTGCTCAAGGTCAGAGAGGATAGACAAGTGCATCCGAAACCCAACCTCCGAGCAGACCCGGCATGGGGAAGCACTTGAGAAACGTCTCTTTGTCGACCGCGTAGCCATTTCCGGGATTCGCCAACCCTTTGAACGTCTCGCGGAGCAAGTGCATCTCTTCTTCGCCGAATTTCTTCATCGCCTCGCGCTCTTCCGGCGACAGGCGACGCGTGGAAAACTCGCGACTCAATGCGGAATTGCCCATGGTGATGGTGACGCTGATCGGTTTGGTTTGGTATCGCAAGACTGATCCCTCCGCACGCACAAACGCCTGCACTTCGTCGCTGCTGTGGAAACTGCACTGACGGACGAACGGTGGCTGCGTCTTGGAAACAAGGAGACGGTGCGGTGGTTCTCTCAACTTGGACGTGGATCGAGTCTCGCGCAGATGCCTGTTTCTTCCCCTTTGTTTCCCAGCTGACCAAAACGCTTTTGCTGGAAAAAACTAAAAATACGAGGCTAAAGCGGGGAGAAGGAAAATGTGGTCAGCACTTTCCTGAGAAGTAGCTTTTCGCGGATGGATGCAAATCCGGTCAATACGCTTTGATCTCCAGCGATCTGAGTGCAAGAGGACTCGGTGTTTGTAGTCTACTGGCGTCACTATATTCTATGCATTACACTACGAGCAAGACCACTACTTCCAGCAGCTTAGTCGTCGTTGTCGCTTCCCCAGACCACGTCATCATCATCCGCTTCCTCTCGGTCTTCGTCGCTGCTGCTGCTGTCACTGTCGTCTGCTTGAGCATTGTCTCGTTTCACTTGCTCCATGAACGCTTCGAAACCAGACCCACCGGCGAGATGGTCGACGAGATCCGTTGGGACGCGGTAGCCACTCAATGGGTTCGGACGAATGGCGCGCTCCGATTCCACGATGCGGAAATCCACCACCTCGTGCACATCGTCATCGTCTCCAGCTGATGTCTTCGAGCGCACATTCGCGTCCCGGAGCTCCAACAGCTCTTCCCACGTGAACAAGAGCGTGTCGGTCACTGCGCCAAACACATTGATGTCCAGCAGGTACACGCGGTGCTGCTTGTCGACGTACACATCGAAAATGTAGTCTGCATCGGGGAAACTTGATGATTCCTTCGTGTGCTTTCGGAAATGCGTGTCAAAGAACGTGTAAATGAGCTCGCACAAGTGGTCTTGCTGCTCAAACAGAAACTGGTAGTACTCGTCGCAGTTGCGCTGCGAGACGCCGACGAGCGAGTGGTTCACGACAAAGCAGCGGAAGAGCATCGAGTCGTAGAAACTGCACCATTTCTTGAGCACCAGGTACACGGACTCTGGTCCATTCTTCGCCGGTACCGCGACCGCCGCTGCACTCTCTTGGTCTCCCACGCGGATTGCTCCTTCTGGTGGCGGCACGATAGCATCGGGGGCGTCGCAGCCCGAGTACGCCTCGCTGATGTCGTGCACGACGAAGTCCGATGACTTGAGCAGCAGGAACACGTCTTCAAAGTTGACGCACTGCATCGTCCCCAGCATCCACGACGCGTCGCGTGGACTGCTCCAATTGAGCTTCGGGAACACTTTCCCTTTAAAGCGGCGAATCGCGGTCTCGACCTCGTCGCGCACACTCTGCAGCGCCTCTTGCTGCTCTTCTTGGAGTTGCTGCTTGGTCTTTTGCGCATCCGGGAGCATCACGCCGTCCGCGAGAAGCAGCGAGACGAACGCTGGCGGGAGCGGGATGACCGCGCTCTTGATCGAGACATGCTGGAACGACGGGTACCACGCTGCGAACGCGCAATGGTCCACCTGCGCGCGCGTGTATCGAGGAGCGACTTCCATTTTGGTGTATTTGGGTTTCTTTTTGTATCAAATGGTCATGCTCGCACATCCTTTCAGGTTTTATAGGATGCGAGCATTTTTCGGAGTGTATCGTAGTATAGAGGCATATGGAGTTCAAGAGTGTTATCCCATTTATCCAATATAGAAAAGATGACGTCTAGATTCGCATGAATCGAGTTTCATGAGTGCGAGTTGTGTAATATAGAGGTATTGAAGAGATTAGGAATGCAATAGTATGCTTTTTGTTTGGCATTTCTTCAATGGGAGACATTGCTTGAAAATGGACCGAAAGGGTGTGGACAGAAAGGTAACATGGATCCCATCCACCACGATCGAACGACTCTCTCTCTCTTGCATGGTTTGTGCTCTTTATCGTGGCGAATGACGTGTGTGTGTGCGTCTGTCACCCGCTGTCTCTGCGTCTAGGCATCCGATGCGAGGGTATCGTCTTCGAAGGACATCTGGATGATGCTGGCGTCGATGACGGAATCTGCGAAAGACAGCAAACAATCGCAGCTGTCCCCCGAAGAGATCGCTTCCGTCGGAGGTGCTGCTGCAGATTCAAAATCCAGTAGCACTACTGTCTCCGTTCAAGAGGAGCGTGACACGTTCACGCTCATTGTCGGGTCCAAAGGATCCGGGAAGACGTCATTGACGGCAAGTTTCCGAAACTCTGCCAAAGGTGTGTCCACTGCAGTCCGTAGAGCTACATTGTTTCCCCTCTCCTTCTTGATGAGGCACTGATATCGACACTTCCCTCTCCAGCCGACGAAATCAAACCCACGACTGCTTTGGACTATGTGTTTGTGCGGTTGAAAGGATCCAGCGGCGGACGACCGCCAGTGGCGCATATGTGGGAGCTCGCGACGTCGAAATGCGTGAACGAGATGATCCGCGTGCCACTGGCTCCCGAGCGTGTTCTCAACGGCGCGCTGGTGCTTGTCCTCGACCTCTCTGCGCCGGGGGACGTTGTGCCGTACCTGATCAAGTGGCTGCACACTCTCTATAAATCGGTTCACGACGTGCTGAAGATCAAGGAGAAGAACCCGGTGGACAAGTTCGCGGTCGATAAGCTGAAACAGAACGCCATGGCGAGGTATGGGAGCTCGCACCCGGACAAAGAAGAGGTCACCCCGATGCCGCTGCCGCTACTCATTCTCGGCAACAAGTACGATGCGTTCCGTGACGAGGACAGTGTGAAGCGCAAAGGCGTCGTCCAAGCTGTTCGCTACTTAGCGCACATGTACGGCGCCACGGTGCTGTTCACGAGCACGAAAGACAAGAACCTAGCGACTCAGTTCCGGTCGGTCATGAAGAACTTTGCTTTCCGCGCTCCGGGATCCAATAAAGGCTCGAAGGAAGTGGATCTCGCGAAGCCGCTGTTCGTACCAGCCGGCGCGGATCTTTTTGAAGACATTGGGATGCCGAAAACGGCGACTCGGCGCCAGGACTTCAGCAAGGACCAGCATGAAGAACGGGCGAAGCAGTGGAAGAAGATCGCGAGCGAGTACTACCCACCCTCGGGGGAGGTGGTCGATGCGAACCAGGAGGAAGAGCTGGATACGAAGGAGGAGAAAGACAAGTACCCCGAGCCAAACATCGATCGCATCCGGCAACGGAAACGGTAGGCAGCGAGGTCACTATTGCGTGCATGATGTGTGGAACTGACGCTTGCTTGGTGTGCACAATGCAATGGCAGGGAGGAACTGCAGCGCTATCGTGACACTCGCAGAAAAGCGCTCGAGAAGAAAACCAAAGCAATGTAGACGCCATGTGTGCTGCATGCAGCAACCGAGTTGCATGCATCACTCCATCTCTCTCTCATTTGTTTTTTCTGCATCATTTGCGCATCGACATTTTCCATTGGCATTTCGTTGTCATCATCATTCGCAAATATGGATCCAAAAATACCATCATTCCGGACTTGTGTCTCTTCAAACTGACATTATCCGCCAATCAGATCATGTGCAGATGTTTTCAGCCAGTAATGTATCGCATCATCGATCGTAGACAAATCGGATTGGCTGATAATCTGCATGAAGTGTCATAAATGGGAGAAAGATGAGGAAAGGGGGGAAAAGATTTCGTTTTGCTGTTCTCTCTCTCCCCATACAAAACAACCGAAAAGCAAGGAAGCACACGAGCGAACAGCATGGACTCGATCTTTGGAATCGTCGGGAAAGACTTTGTGATCGTCGTCGCGGATGCGAAAGTGGCGCGCTCCATCCTTGTGTACAAGGACGATGAAGACAAGGTGCGTGTGTGAGCTCTCGATACGCGTCTGTAGCATCGACATTGGAGCGCGAAAGATACGATGAGTGCTTTCTTGACCAAAAGTGTTGTTCCTCGCGCTCCTTGCCGAGTGGAAGAGCTACGTGACGCGACATGGTGGATATCGCTCTATGTGTGTGGGGTTACTTCTTTATTATACTACTGACCGCGTTGCTGCTTGCTGCGTGCGATGGTGTTCAGACGGTGAACTTGGACTCGCACAAGGTGCTCGTTGGCTCGGGTCCCCAGAGTGATCGCGTCGGCTTCAGCGAATACGTGCAAAAGAACATGAAGCTGTACGAGTTGCGCAACGGCGTGTCGCTGAACGGACCGGCGACGGCGAACTATGTGCGTGGGGAGTTGGCGCGTTTCTTGCGTAAATCGCCGTACCAGGTGAACTTGTTGATCGGTGCGGTCGACGAAGAGACGACGCCAGAGGACAAGAAACAGATCGTGCCGACGCTGCACTGGATTGACTACTTGGGTACCCTCGCGACGGTGAACTTTGGTGCCCACGGATACGGCGCCAACTTTTGCTTGTCGATCTTCGACCGAGAGTGGAAAGTGCGTGTTCTTTGCTGGTATTCTCCGTTGTGTCCCGATGTGGTTTAAGGACTGACGCTGTGAGTGTGTGTGTGTGTGGATTGATGTTGTTTATTGCAGCCTGATATGAGTGTGGACGAAGCGCATGCGATTTTGAAGAAATGCCGCAGCGAGTTAGAACAGCGTTTCCTCGTTCGCAACGGCAAATGGCTCTACAAGGTACGAGAACTGCGAACGATGGATGCTGTCGTGAAAAGCGGATGCAGCGACCATCGCGTCTTGTGCATTGATGAAGGACAGAAACCAATGTGTGAGTGTTGTTTGCAAATAGATCATCGACGCAAACGGTGTTCGCGTGTTGGAATTCGAGTAAAGCTCGACAGAGAGCAACTGCAATGGGAGGAACAGCGATTAGCCAAATCCCGCCTAGGAAGCGAACGCAACACAAACGATCGAGTGTTGCATTTCCTGTCGTCCCAAGTGGCTTTAATTACAAAAACACAAAACCAGCATCTCGATGCAACAAGACCATCCGCAGCATCGAACACGCAGACCATAAAAAAGATGAGCAATAATATAAAAAACAAAACACACACGCAAACGACAACAGGTTTTCATTTCCACAAGCAGAGATAGCGTTTCCTGATCGTCATCAAGACATGTTTATTCCACCACCAGAAACAGAGTGTGTGAAAAGGAAGAGAAGCGTAATATTTGCTTAACTGCTTACAACAAATTTACATGAAAAATGTGGATCAACAAACTCAACATCACAAGAAGAATCACGAACTCAAACGGAAAATGATGCAAGAAAATCATTCTGAGATTGAAAACGAAAGGGTTCCATTTCCATTCTTATGCGAGCACAAACACCATTGCAAAGTTCAACCTCGTTGCAGCAACCATTATAGAAATGAAAGTGGATGTTTCAAGAAGCAAAAACTCTCGCATGTGGTTTGATGTCCTCAGCAAGCAACTGAATAAAAAAGGAGATACACCTGAGAAAGAAGGATGAACGATGCGATCGATCCTCCTCCATCCAGAGTCCCTATCTCGAATGCATTCGTCAGAAGGAACAAGCGAGCGAACGTTTAGTACTCTTCGCCAAACTCTTCTTCTTCGCCTTCACCTTCAGCGGTCTCAGCACTCACTTCTTCGTAATCCTTCTCCAGAGCCGCAAGATCTTCTCGCGCTTCCGAGAACTCACCTTCTTCCATCCCTTCGCCGACGTACCAGTGCACGAACGCACGCTTGGCGTACATCAAGTCGAACTTGTGGTCGATCCGAGAAAACACTTCGGCGATCGCACTCGTGTTCGAGATCATGCACACAGCTCGCTGCACACGCGCAAGATCGCCACCTGGGACAACCGTCGGCGGTTGGTAGTTGATCCCGCACTTGAAGCCCGTTGGACACCAGTCGACGAACTGGATCGTGCGCTTCGTCTTGATGGTCGCGACCGCAGCGTTCACATCCTTCGGCACGACATCGCCACGGTACATCAGACACGCAGCCATGTACTTGCCGTGACGAGGATCACACTTGGCCATCATCGACGCTGGCTCGAACGCCGAGTTGGTGATCTCCGCGACCGACAACTGTTCGTGGTACGCCTTCTCGGCAGAGATCACAGGAGCGTACGAACTCAACATGAAGTGGATACGAGGGTACGGCACCAGGTTCGTCTGGAACTCCGTCACATCGACGTTCAGCGCACCATCGAACCGCAACGACGCCGTCAGCGACGAAATCACCTGCGCGATCAAACGGTTCAGGTTCGTGTACGTCGGTCGCTCAATGTCCAGCGACCGACGACAGATGTCGTAGATGGCTTCGTTATCGAGCATCACAGCGACATCCGTGTGTTCCAGCAGCGAGTGCGTCGACAACACCGAGTTGTACGGCTCGACCACAGCAGTCGACACTTGCGGCGACGGGTAGATCGTGAACCCGAGCTTGCTCTTACGACCGTAGTCGACCGAGAGACGCTCCAAGAGCAGCGCGCCAAGACCCGAACCGGTGCCTCCGCCGACGGCGTTGAACACGAGGAACCCTTGGAGACCGGTACAGTTGTCGGCCAACTTGCGGATGCGATCCAGCACCAGGTCGACGATTTCCTTGCCGATCGTGTAGTGGCCACGCGCATAGTTGTTCGCCGCGTCTTCCTTGCCAGAGATGATCTGCTCCGGGTGGTACAGCTGGCGGTACGTCCCCGTGCGCACTTCGTCACACACACTCGGCTCCAAGTCCACGAGCACGGCGCGAGGCACGTGCTTGCCAGCACCGGTTTCCGAGAAGAACGTGTTGAACGCATCATCTCCGCCGCCGATGGTCTTGTCACTCGGCATTTGGCCATCCGGCTGGATCCCGTGCTCCAAGCAGTAGAGCTCCCAACAGGCGTTGCCCGTTTGGATCCCACCTTGACCCAAATGCACCGAGATCACTTCACGCATGGTTGCTTGGAAGAGAGGGAGTCGACGTGGGGAGAAGAAGACTTGAAGGACGGATGCGAAGAAGAACGGGAGGAAGCTGGATGATGAAGCTTACTCGCACTCTGGTGTCGGCTCGAAGGAAAATCGAATAATGAACGAGTGGGAGTGTGGGAGTGCGGATGGATGCGCCAACCGCCCATTGCGATGAACGCGCCTCTTCGCTCGGGCAGTTGGCTTCACTCATTCTCGCTATTGTATCAAAGAGTGTGGTATGTATTTAAATAATATAGAAAGAACGAGGGAAGGGAGAGGGCATCGAATGTCGGTTTTTCTCTCATTTGTTCTTCTTCTTTTAAAAGACAACCCCAGATTTGGATATGTAGTAGAAGAGTTTGTATGTGGGTGAAACGACGCGATCGCACATTTTTGTGAGTGAATGTGTGTGTTTTTATATATTTTGTCAACCTGAAACCACTCCGTATCCGGATATCGGATAAAAAGTCCGAAAATAAAGCTTCGACTTTTGCAACAAAATGATGCACTGCTTTGCATCGAGTAAGTACGAAACACAAAGTACGAATGGACGTACAGTTGCTGACGGAATACTTATCTCACATGCGGACGTAGCTGGAGAGAACGCGGACTTATCTCGAACATGGATATCAAAGAAACGAGGATCCCAACATTCACAAGACAACTCTCGACACCATTCATTCCTTCGGTTTATACTCTCGAAACGTGAAGTTCAGTCTCCCCGACCGCATGCGCAGCCACTCCGGCTGGGTCTTCGAGTACACGCGCGTCAACGCATGCACGACTCTCCGAGACGGACCGCCAAACACCAACACGTCACCCGTCTCCAGTCGCACCACAGGAACGGCTTCTTCATGCTCTGGATAGTGGTCGATGAACGCAAACTCCGCAGCGGATCCAACCGAGAACGAGATGACGGGAGAGCCCATTTCCATCGCTTCTTCGCTTTCATCCTTGTCGATGTGCATGCCATTGCGTCCCGCTTTCTTGTAGTAGTTCACGACGCAGATATCTGGCGTCATCCCCTTGCAGTCGCCCATAACGCGCGGATCCAACGCTTTCGCAGCATCCAGACTTTTCACTGCGAGGTCGCTCCACAGCTGTGGCAACGCTAGCACAGGCGCATTGTCGAAATTCGTGCGGACTTGCTCGTACTGCTCCGTGACGACATTCCAGTGCCTGCCTAGACACATCTGGTGCAGACGGCACTTGGCGCCGCTCGCATACGTCGGTTTGTAAAATCCCCCCGTGCTCAACCCGAGTCGCTGAGCGTCATCCACTAATCGCTGCTGCTCCGATGGCGACAGAAAGTTCTTGAGCAGCACCATTCCCGGGAGGAACTCAATCTGCTTCGCCTGATCGTCAGTGCTGCCATCGTCAGTTTCCCCAACAGCTCCTTTCTGTGGCGATGACACCGACTGGGTGGTGGTTGGTTTGCCGAGCGAGTCTGGCGCTGCAAGCGACGTGATTGGGATCGCGCTCGCGTGGACATCTGCGGCAGCTAGCTGTTCTTCCGGGATCGCTGTCGTATTCAGGAACAAATCGAGCTCGTGTTCGTCCACCGGGTGCTGCTGCTTCTTCTCGAGGATGCGCTCTGCTTTGCGTTTCGTTGTCATCCTTTTTTTCGTGGATGGAAAATGTGATTTGCGCAAAAGTGTTTGTGAACTGGATGCCAGAATTAAGGTCTCCCACGTACATTCAGAGTTTGCTCAAAATGGAAACCATCCTAGCATAGTCAGATTATAGTGTGGGTCACTCTATTGCAAACCACTCCCTAAAAACGCTCAAATAGTAAAATGTCCAAAATGGCATCGAGCAACCAAGTGGATCTCCGCGTGGAGGTGTATGGGAATGGCGCCGTCGAGTACTGCTTGCATCGCCCCAGTGACGCACAGAAGAGCAGACTGTCTGTCTTCTGGTGGTGCATTGCATCCGTGAGTCTTGCGAGCTTCTCGGTCTGGCAAGCGTGGTGCAATGCGGTGGTGTATGTCTCGGTTGCCTCAGCACTCGTGGCATTGTTCATGTACAAATCGGCGGGGACAGCGATTATTCAAGGTAGATAGGATAGGTAGAGTTGTTTCCACGCGCTGTAGCTGCGATGCAGTGGTATTGAGTGCATTTGTGTTGTGTTGCTGTTGTCGAGTACAGAATCCGTGCTGGTAGTGCCGTCGCTGGGAGTGAAGCTCATCAAAAAGCGACGCAACGGATCCAGGACCGTCAAGGTGTGCATTTCTCTATTCTGGACGATTCGCAAGCGATGAGTATCCCAGACCGCTGTACCAAGCTGCATCGGATGGTTTCTCTCTTTGGGTGCAGTTTATCGACCAGTCCGACATTTGCGCCGTGATCGTGAACGAAGCAATTACGTTTTCCGATGTGGTGTACTACATCGCGTTCATGGTCCAAGGTCAAAACGACATGGTGCTCGCATTCGAGGTACGCAACCAGTAAACACACAACAAAAAACAGATCTGGGAGAAGGAATGTGCGCCTATTTTTGTTTTACTTGCCTCATCATCATTGCTGTCTGTGTTGCTTGTGTGTGTGGAAAATGCACCAGACCTTCCGCCCCCGAGTCGCTGTGCTGCAGCAAATCTTCCGCGAAGTCAAAGCCATCTTGTTCCCACACGACGCTCCCGTGAAAATGAGATTGCCGTCCAGTTTAGTACCGCCCTCCTCTTGAAAAGGATGGATTGGATCCCCATCGCACCATACAGTTAGTTTTCTTGATCTTTTTGTGTGTTGCTGAAGCAGTAGACTTTCTCGACTCTTTCTTCAGATATTGACCCTACAGGAGTCGGTTGCGCATGTCCTCCAGCTTCTTCAGCACTTCCGAAGGAGTGCGATCGAGGTCTTCAGCGACACTCTTCTGTTTCTCCGGACTCAGCGACACGAACTGCTCGCACAGGTCGCCATCGGTGACATTCTTCACGGGGATAAAGTAGGACCGGTACGAGAGATGGTCGCGTCCACAGAGCGGTGGCTTCTCTTGCCGCATGTACATCTCCAAGTGCGTGTAAAAGTCGACATCTTCGCGCGACGTGAAGGGCACAAGAGCACCGATGCGACCCATGATGGTCGCGTAAATGATCGCTTCCATTCCACCTGGGACCAGACTTGTCCGAACCATCGACGTCACGACTTCACCGATGTGGAACTGCGCAACCTGTGTGCGAAAGAAAGAAAGTAAACACCTTAGTGACGCATCTCACCGAACCAGAAACCCACCACAACAAAAAAGGTTCCGTACCTGCTCTAACTTGTTTGGCGCACCGTTGAGGAGTCCAGAATCCCACAAGATGCGATTGCCAGTAGGGTTGTCGATTTCGTCCGAGACTTCCGACGGCAATCTGGAGATGAACACATTGCCGAATTTGTCCCCACCCGCAAGGGTGTCGTAGTCCAGGAGCACGCTGCTTGTAATGAAACGAGGGACGCAGTCGTCGGCAAACACAATCAGCTGGTTCTCGTCCTTCTTGTATTTCACGAGGTGGAAGGATTCGTGCATATCCGACGCATAGACACGGTCCCCTGCAGCCTTGAGCTCAACAAGAATCGATGGGAAATTGCGGTTCTCGCACTTGCGAAGCATTTTCTTCTTCCCCAAGTCGTAGATGCGAAGCGCCGTGCCCACAGAGACCAGCAACCTTCCTTGGAACTCACACATAGCGTGAGGAACGTCATCGATCTCGGTAGTGTGGACGAGCACCAATTGCATCCCTTCCACAACTCGGTACACGCGCAAGTATCCTCCAGCTGGGGCGACCTGAGGGTGCAATTCCATCTTCTTCACAGTTCCGACGATAATAAAGACTTCGCCTCCACGGTCGTGGAATACACAGGTAGCGATGCTTCTCGCTCGCTCGTCTTCGTCGAGCTCTTCACACACGACGGTGTGGCTTGACACAGGGTCGAAAATACGAACACACGATGCCCACTTGTTTTTCTCTGCGGGCATTCGACCACGTGGAATCAACAGTGCGTCATTCGCTTCATCATCCTCGTCTTCCTCATCCATCGCTTGGTTCTTCACATCGGGGATTGGCAACCCGTGCTGTCTCTTGTACGCGGCGCCGAACTCATTGTGATCGCTTTCGATCATGACCAGTCGGCGAGACGGACCGTGCACAACAGCCTTACGCGGAGTGTAGCGCAAATTCACCTTCTGCTGGTTGAAAGTGTCACCAAGCTGCTCGAGCGTAAGGATCTTCATCCCTTCCCCAGCCAACGCAACAATACCACCAGGACACTGCTCCGAGTTGAACGAGCTCGCGTATGAAAGGTATTCGCACGAGAGCGGAGTAAGATGTCTTCGCGTTTGGTGGAAGTATGACAACCACGATCGACTGGAGAGCGCTAAAATCGCTCGCTTCCCGTCCACAGTTACACGGAAAAGCTTCACAGGTTTCGAACCAAGGAAACGCGATCGCGAATCCGTCAAGTTGGCTGTGATCGGATCGATGCGCGATTGCTGCAACACGCCATTGTCGAGACCAATACTCAAGTAGAGAGACTGCGACGAGAGCTCCGAGTCTGCCGTCGACGTTTCACTTTGCAGCTGGGCGAGGCACAGCGTGTGAGGGTGCGACGTTAGCGCCAGCGTCGACTTCTGGCGGAAAAGATCGTTCGGATCGAGCGAAAGAATACGAACAGAGTTATCCCAACTTCCAACCGCAAGGAATTGGAAACGCTGACGTCCTTCTGGGACTTCTCCCACATCCAAGCTGGACACTTCGAAGCCGAGATCGAGCTTCCCCTTCTCAGCCAGCTCCCCCGATGGACTCAGTTCAAAGTAGATGACTTCGCCACCTGCTAGCGAAATCACCACTTGTCTGGAATTGGCCGCACATTTCTCGATGACTTTTTTACCAGGTGCTTTCCACTCCGTCACGGGCTGGAACTTTCGCACGTGGCGAATACCGTTTTGATGCACTTGAAGCATCGAGTCGTCTTCCAACAGTGTCACGAGAAGCGATCCGTGGTCACGGAGGAAGCCCGACTCTGTAACTTCTTCCACCGTCTCACCGACCTCCAGAACGAGCGTGGCGTCTTCGAAGCTGACAACGATGTACTTGTCGTACGGATCGGCGTACGACTCTTTCAGACACCACACCGCCTTCGCAACACCTGGCAGCGGACTGGCTGCCATCTCGGTCACGGGGAGACCGTGACGGAGCACTCGCAGCGACGACCGATTGTTCGGACCGCAAAGCGCATAAATTTGTGGAGTCTGTTCGTTCGCGAGGTCGTCCACAAGGAGCTGCGTCACAGGGCTCAGACTCTGCACGCAGCTCGCCATCGCCAGGTTGGTCAATTTACGCAGCGGGAACGTTGGGTACTCGGACGTATCCATGTATAAGCTCGACGATTGCGCCGTGTTGTCACCGTCGCCGATGCTTAGAAACTGAAATAAATAATGATTCGAGAACTCGGACGCGCAAAACAAGAGACCGGTCTTCGTGATGCACATCGACGACGCGACGGGGACAGTGTCAAAGAACTGCACCTTGATCTCTTGCACGATGTTGCCCGAATAGTCCAGCGAGATTTTGTACAGGTCGCCGAGTTCCGACTGCAAGAGCACAAAGAACAAATCGCGCTGCTTGTGCGTCGCAGCCGACACGATCAAGATGTCGCGGGGTTCTCCTTCTCGTCGTGGGATCACACACGTCAGCTCGGGGTGGTTCTCGTTTTTGTACTGGATCGTGTTCTCGCCGAGCACCAGCACGCCACCGGGTCCATCGCTTCCGCCGGGCACGGCCACGAGCATGTTTGCACTGCGAACAACCTGTTCGCTCCATCGTCTTGTCACGTGGTTCAGCCCCAAGTCCAACTCGTAGTACACAAGCGTCTTCACGGCTTCGAGCGCCGCACTCCCCGTTGGATCGGCATCGGCTTCGGCGTAGTCCAGCTCCAAGCACGCAAAGATCGGGTTCTCGAACCCGACATCGATGCCCACAATGCCAAAGTGGATCGCATTCGACCGATGCGCTTCCAGCGGGGACGAAATCGTCAGTCGGTTCGACGCATCGCGGTTCATCACGTACACCAGCTTCTGCTTCTCCACCGCGCCGATCATAATCGCGCGTCCTTTCGGGTCCACCGCCAAGTACTGCCCTGGGGTAATGCGACGGCAACCTGTTTTCCCGTACGTCTCGTTCTGTCGCTCTTCAAACTGGTTCGTGGTCGCATTCACTTCGACGACGACGATCTTGCCCGAGTCCGAGCCGAGCACCAAGTAGTCGTGGGTGCCGCCCGTCAAGCGGAACGGGTGCACCGATCGAATCACGCCAAACACTTCGGTCGAGATGACGGTCTCGAGACGACCGGTCTCGTCGGGACGCAGCAGCTGCAGCACATTCCCGCGCGCGACAACGAACTCTTGCGCCTGCGGACCCGTGAAGTTGCCGTACACGGCCAGGTTGATGGCCGAAGGGGGCTGCAGCGTCAGGTTGAGCAGATGCATTCTTCAAAGAGAGAGAGAGATCGTCGAGGTGGGCTGCTTGTCTGCTTTCTCGGTCGCTTTCCTCCAATGTTTCGAGAAGGGGGACGCTTACTTCACAGCAAAAAACAAAAAGAGACAGAGTGATGGTTCATTCGGATGGTTGCGATCTACCTCGTCTTAGTGCCTTTGTTGGAAATCCAGACTGCTCAACGATCCGATTCAAAAGAGTGACATGGATATCCTCCAAATGTGCGAATAAATAATGCATGTCAGAGCTCGAAAATGCAATCTCTTGCAAACGCACACGGAATGCTTTTTTATCGTTTGCTTGTTTTCATTCTGTTCCTACCATCGTGTGAAGAGGATACGTGCATCCATACCAAAAACACACCAAAAAAAGATCTCACCCAAAGTCGTCCTCTATAAACTACGTCTCTCATGAATATAGTACCGCCCTGTTCACCCTACATGGTCGCGACAGGTTCGTGGTTGCGCATGATTTCGCCCGTGAGCGTCTCATCGACTTGGTCGTTGATGATACGGCACACCATGGCATCGCCGTTGATGTTGCAGAACGTGATCATGCGATCGAGCACGACATCGGCCGCGACGAGCAGCGAGTACAACTCAGGGAGGTCGCGACCCGGCATCGTGATCTTCCACACGGTCGTGAGCATCACGAGACTGCCGGCAGGCACAGGCGCCGCAGCGAGGGATCCCAAGAACGACGCCAGCACCAGCACCGCGATCTGGAACGAACCGAACTCGCTGTTGAGTCCCGAGCCATCGATGAGGAAGAACATCATCATCGGCAGGTAGATCGCCGTCCCGTTCATGTTCAAAGACGCACCGATCGACATCACAAAGTACATGACCGAGCTCGACACTTCTCGAGACTGCTCGATGCAGCGCATACTGACAGGAAGCGTCGCCACCGAGGACGAACAACCGATGCTGTACACATACGCTGGGAGCATGTGGCGCATGTACTGGTACGGGTTGCTTCGCGTGAACACGACGAAGATCACGGGGAGGATGATCAGCACGTGCACAAGCACGGCGCCGATGAAAAGACCGCCGACACTGAGCGTCATCACGATGGGGGACATCTTGACGACGCTCGTGAGATCGGCGCCGAACGCGCCAGCGAGCAGCGACAGCACGGCGAACGGCGTGAAGCGGATGACCCAGTTCGTCATCGTCACCAGCGACTCGTTCACTTCGCGCAGAAACTCCAGCAGCGGGTTCAGCTGGATGGGACCGTGGAAACTCTTGGCGACCGTGATACCGCACGGGATCGCAAACGCGACGATACTGAGCAGCGTGCTGTTCACGAACGCAGACATGATGTTGGCCGGCACGATCATGTGCAAGATCTCGATCAGGTTGTCCGACACGGAAGCGCTCGAATCCAGCGTCACCGTCGTGCGCACGAACGCGCTGTTCACGTCGTCCACGGAGAACAGCGACGTCGTGTTCATCGTCGACGCCGTGCAGGTCACCAAGCCCGATGGCTGCATCTCTAGGTACTTGTCATTGTTGCACTGGATGCCGAAAATCGCCTCCTTGTCCACCTCGTCCTTTGCCTCGTCAAGGTTGTACACCACGCGCGCGAGGAACCCCATCCCGATTCCCTCCGCGATGCCGATGAGGATCGTGCAGAAGAAGAACAGCGCGACACGGATCCCAATCGCTTGACCTTTCCCGATGTGGATCAAGTCGGCAACGGACACCGCCAAGTTGACAAACACAAGCGGCACGACGATACACTGGATCGCACGAATGTAGAGATCCCCGGGCGTCTTGATCCAGTCCGTGATGGCCGGGTCCACTTCGTAGTGGTTCAGCACCGTGCCGATCAACAATCCAAACACGATGCACACGAGGATCGCCGCCATGTTGACCATCGACGCGGTCGCCTTCTGCTGCTCTGGCGCAACGGCTTCGATGAACTGCTGGGTCGCGCCGCCACGCGCCGCGCCGTTCATGCCCCCCATGTGTGGAGTGCTAATATCCTGGAATCCTGCATCGGGCGATCCCGTAAAGTCGTTGCGGTTCCCGATCGAGCCGCGGCCGCCCGCATTCGTCGTGAAGTTGGTCCGCAGCACCGCCGTGTGCGGTGGTGGCGGTGGACGCATGTTGTTGGTGCGTGGTGCTAAGCGCGTCGCCGACCCTGGCGGACCGAGCGAGTACGGACTTGGCGCGCTTGGGAGCGACGACTGGCTGCTGTTGCCGTCGTCCATGTGGAGATTATAGAGAATGAAGCCTCCGCCTTCGCTCTCTTTGTACATCCTTTCCTCTTCTCAGCGAAAACAAACGAAACTTTCTTGCAGCGTGGACGTTCAACAAAAAAGCAGCCTCACACAGACAGACAGACAGTGCAGCAAGGATTAGAGAGTGTCACTCTGCACGAGCGGTATCCCCAATTCGATCAATCAAACGCGCACGCAATGGGAGCGACGACCGGACGACGACTGAGCGAAAGCCGCAATGCAGACACACACACTGCGCTCTCTGCTCTCTGGTCGACGCGAGCGAGTGAGTGGACCCACTCGAGCGATTGTGTGTGAAGCGGACCGTGCATAGAGCGCATGTTCCTCGCTGCGGGTAGGCATATCGGTTGGGGTTCAACGAGCCAGCGCGCAAAGCACTTGCAAAGCCTCGAGGATAAGCGATGGAGCATAGTGAAAGCAAGAGAAACGCAGGTATCCTGTAAAAGAAGTGAGATCCGCGAATCTGGCCATCTGTTGGAGTGGATAAGAAGCGATAGGGGGTGGACCTGATTCACTGTACCTGCTTGTAAAAAGAACAAACCGCTTGCTCATTTTGGAATTGCAATCGGATCGACCACACAGTTCCAAAAAAGGAGTCGGACAAATCAGAAATATGTGGGCCACACGAACCTATCGTCCTCAAATAGTTGGGTATAATGTGGGCCACCCTACAAACGCACATCCATGTTTTTGTTGATGCAAATGGGTGGGTGGGTGGGTATGGGTTTGAGCATACCCGTCACTCGACAAACCCGCCGACCCGCTGGAATGGACAGCATTGATGCGAGTCGAGGTTGATTGGCTCCGTTTCGCTGCGATCGACCTGTCAGAAGTCGCAATATCGAAGCAATTGGAGACGCGGGAGGCAGCATGAGTCGTCCGGAACACATTTCCCCGCCAGAGGTGCGTCGATATGCATCTACGAACTGCATCCACGGATGCGGCATGTCTCCTTTATGCTAACGTACTGCTTTTCGCACCGCTTTTCGATACGCGACACAGCTCTTCTACGATGAGAAGGAAGCGGCAAAGTATAACTCCAGCTCGCGCATCATCAAAGTGCAGGTGCGAGCATTCGTCGATGTGTATGCGCACGACCTTGACACTGTACGAGATGCTGTCTGCTGCATTTGCTTACACTCTGTGTGTGCTGTCGTTGGTTCTTGGTGCTTTTTGTAGGAAGAGTTGGCGAACCGTGCGATTGAGCTCTTGAACCTTCCTGCGGGTGAGGAGCAGTTCATCCTCGATGTGGGCTGTGGCAGCGGACTGAGCGGCGTTGCGCTGGAAGAAGCCGGCCACGCCTGGGTCGGCGTCGATATCAGCAAGGACATGCTCGACATTGCATCGGAGCGTGATAGTAGTGGTGATGTGTTTCTGCAAGATATGGGCTGTGGACTTCCCTTCCGTCCCGGTGTCTTTGACGGCTGCATCAGTATTTCCGCGATCCAGTGGCTGTGCTACTCCGACAAGAAAGAGCACACGGCGCGGAAGCGGTTGACGCGGTTCTTCACGTCGCTGTACACGTGCATGAAGCGAGGCAGTCGCGCGGTGCTGCAATTGTACCCAGAGACCCCAGAGCAAATGGAAGAGATCTCCGGGTGCGCCATGCGGTGTGGGTTCTCGGGCGGTCTCGTGATCGATTTCCCAAACAGTGCCAAGGCGAAGAAGTTCTATCTGTGTCTGTTCGCTGGGTACGATGCACCTCCAGTGATTCCAAAGGCGCTCGGCACGGGCGATGCTGCTGGAGCTTCGGAAATCGCATTCGAGAATCGTCGCAAGCAGCTTCACGTACGTACCCATGACGTTGTATCTGTCGTTTCACCTACAGGATCTAACAAAGATGTCGCTTGTTGCATTGTGCACGTACAGCAACGCCGAAGCAATGGTCGTGACTCGGTCAAGGTCAAGGACTGGGTGTTGGCCAAGAAAGAGCGCTACCGCAAGCAGGGCAAGAAGGTCAAAGCCGATAGTAAGTTCACAGGCAGACGTCGTCCATCCAAGTTTTAAATTGCATTTCCTCTCTCTCTTTGCAAGAGAGTTGCTTCTACGACGTACGGTGTGGGATTTCCAGAGTGTGGTATGAATTTTGTATATATTACATCATATGTATCTTCGTGGGTTTAAAATGGTGTCCAGATGCTAGCTCTCGCTCTCTCTCTTGCAAATCTGCTTTCTCTCTGTCTATTTATGCTGCGGTAGCCGTAGCATCGTCCTATGTGGCAGCAGCGCCAGCATCAGCCTCGCCAGAAGCCGCGCCGGGAGCTGTTCCAGGAGCTGCACCAGGAGCCGCGATGCTCTTGTTCTTCTTCATGACTTGGACGATTTCACCCTTCTCGTTGATCAGCTCCGGGGCTTGTGGATTGATATTCAGAGTACCGATGACAATACAGTCCGGGTCAATCTTGACGGTCTTCGCGGTGATGTTGCCAAAGACCTGCGCCTTGTCGCGCAGCACGAGCTTCTCGACGACAATGTTGCCAACGATCTTGCCGCCTGTGACGTACACCTCTTTCATATTCTCCACGGGACCTCTCAGAATGCCTTTCGTGCCGACCACGAGCGAGCCTTTCGAGATCAATTTGCCCTCGAACTCGCCCTCGATGCGCAGCAACCGCTCGAAGCTGAGATCGCCTTTCATCTTCACGGCCGCGCCGATGGTCGTTTCGGGATCGGCGTCGACGATCGGTACTTTCGAGGCGCGGACGGAAGCGTAGGTCGGCGTCATGGGTGGCGAGTCGCTTTCGTGCTTTGCTTGTCGTGTCGAATGGTTGTTCAGTCGTCCTCGGCGCGCAGGCGAGGTGTTGTACTCAGTATCGGAGTAGCCGTCGTCGTGGTCGGCTAAGGAAGATGGAGGGTTCGCGCGCTTCGGTTTCGGGGGAGGGTTGCGCGGGATCGCGATTTCATCCATGTCTTGATGCGAGTAGCTTTCTCTCTCTCGAATCACGCGTGGAAGAGGAATGGTTGCTGCAAACACGCGGCGCAATTTGCGTCAGCTATTCGGTCCGAAGCTAACCCACAAGCTGCGGTGGTGGTATGACCTTCTTCGTCTTTCTTCTCGTGTGGGCGGTGTGAGCAAATACAGCAACTAACGAGCATCGGAGCACGCAGAGGTGGAAAATACTTTTCTGTCGCGGAGGGAGGAAGCTATTTATGACCGCATCTAAAGCTGCATAAGTCTGTCAGGAAGAAGGAGAAAGACAGCCAAAAATGTGGATCGGTAAGAATAGATACGAAACACCTTTGCAATAAAAATACTTTCACGCTCGCAGAAAATGGTTCTTAGGATGCATCGTCATGGACAACGTGCGCGGAGAGGAAGGCGATGCGAACACTGCTGAGCTTTTCCCGTTTTTACTCTGCTGGGTTTGGTTTTGTCGACGGCAGCTTCTCGATGGGTGTCGGCGCTGGAGAGTTGCTGAAGTATGGATGCTTGAGTGCTTCGGTCGCGGTGATGCGCTCCGCAGGGTTGAACTTGAGAAGCTTTGTGAGTAAATCCAGCGCATCCTCGGACGCTGCCGTGAAAATCGACGACATCGGTGGCGCCGTGCTCGGCGTAAACTCGACATAGTTCGGCAAGGACGACATCCCCGGCCACACATCTTCCGTGGGGGTCCCCAACGCATGGAAGATCTTCCCCACCTGGTCCAACTCGTTCATACCGGTCAAGTAGGGCATCCGCAGCATGAGCTCGGCGAAAATGCACCCGACTCCCCACATATCGACCGAGCCGCTGTATTCGCGTGCGCCGAAAAGCAGTTCTGGGGGGCGATACCAGATAGTGCACACCATCGACGTCATATTGCGGTTCGGACTGCCGTAGATGCGCGCGAGACCGAAATCCCCGATCTTCACCTGTCCGTCGGGACCAATCAGCAAGTTCTCTGGTTTCAGATCGCGATGCAGCACATAGTGTTCGTGGCAATACTCGATGCCCTGCAGCAGCATCTTCATGTACGCCTTGATGTCGGACTGCGTGAGCACGACCGCCTTGTCCTTGATCACATCGTCGAGATTCGACGGCAGGATCTCGAACACGACGTTGATCGTGTCATTGGCCACGAACACATCGAGCAGCTCCACGACGTTCGGGTGTTTCAACTCGGTCTGCAGTTTCACTTCGCGCAGCGCCGTGAAATCGACGCCGTCTTTGAACTTCCCGCGCTTGAACTGCTTGATAGCGACACGTCGTCCTGTGCTCTTCTGCACCGCGGCATGCACGATACCGAACGTACCTTCGCCGAGCACATCGCCGCGCTCGTATCGATCCATTTTTTATGATGATGTGTGTGTTTCCGAGTTTGCCAACTGTTTGCCAACTTTTGAGAATGCAGGATCTCGCAGTGTGACCCACACCCAGAGCGGTGGGCCACCTTAATCTAGTACAACCCGATTCGAAGACGAAGGTATGGTGTCCCACGCTATTGTCGATCCGCTTCAACGATCCTCGCAACTTGCGACAAATGTATCTTCGCTCCGGTGCGATATCTTTCCATTTCGAAACGCTTGTGCTGGACACATTGGCGGTATCTTTCCAGATCGGTGTTGTCCATTATTTTATATTTATTGGAGTGGTTACGAAACTTGGTGTTTGCGAGTTTTCGCATCCAGTGGTTGCAAGCACGATAGAGTTTCGGATGCTGTCCGACATTTGCAGTGTTGCTCATTTCAATGTATGGCTGCTAAAAGTGGAATCATAGATGTCAGAGATTGATCATCTGCAGCAGGCGCTCTTGCACAGAAAAGCACCTTCGCGATCTTCTTGCGACAATGCGAGGTGCGAGGACGTCTTCGAGGAGCCACACATGCGCACCCATGTCGTCGGGTTCAAAGACTCCTCCCTTCTGCTTTCCACTCGTTTTCGCATCGGAGAAATGAATCGCATGGCGATCGTTTCCTTTCACCGAAAGATACGCTTTGTAGTGTTGTAAAAAACAACAAAATATAACGGACCTCGTCCACCATATTCCACCTCTCCATCATCGACTGGTCAAGGAAAAAAGGAGCGAGAAGCTACCACAATGGGTATCGAACGATGCTGCAGATATCCCTCTCCATCCTCTTCTCCTCTCGACAAGTGCAGTATCACTGACTTCAACCACAAGAAGCGGTGATGTGTGGATGGGTTGGAGCCACATCTCCATCGCACAATGCACACCATCCACCAACTCGCATCATCGTGACGTTGTCTGCTTGGTCATCATCGTATCTGACGACGTAAATTACTTTCCACATACTTTGCAGTTGAAGTGCGCGAATCCGTAACCCCCTCCAACCTTCGCTAACCTTCACCATGCAACAGAACACTCAAGGTACAAATCCAAAAACGGCCGTTTCACTCTCCTGTTTCTTTCCGTTTGCTTCCCGTAATTTACGGTCGGTCTGCAACTCCGCACCCGCTCGCATCCTGCACTCGAGCAGCGCCGACATTCTTCAATTTCCCTCCAAGCAGCTGCAGCGCACTTCCACCTTTCTGCATTACCACATCCTCTCGTTGGCAGTCGCGAGACACGTATGGCCGGTCAGAGCAAAGCGCATGCTTCTTCAACGCAGCAGCAGCACCCGCAGCGCACGCAATACGGGACGAGCTCGCTCGAAAGCGATGACGCGCTGAGTGGGTCGACCGCGCGTCGCAGCAAGATCGTGAGGTGGAGCGCGACGGCACTCGTTGCGGGTGCTGGTGCGGCGCTGATCGCATTGGCGGTCACGCGTGCCGGGGTTCCGTCCGGTGATGCGTCCGTGACAGTTGTGTCGGGTTCGAATACAATTGGATCCATCACTGGAAACATTGCGACTGTTGCTGCCGGTGTTGCAGGAGCGGATGTGGAATGCTGGCAGAGCTCGTATGTCCACGGCGAAAAGAAGATGATGGAACCGATCAAAGGGTTGAAGTGGAAGAAACGCAGGGATTCTTCGTCGTCGTCGTCGTACATTGCCGTGGATGCGAGCAAGACGTTCCAGGAGATGTTTGGCTTTGGCGGAGCGTTCACCGAAGCTTCAGCGCTGCAATTCGCGAAACTGTCACCCGAGAAGCAAGAAGAGGTGCTGAAGCTGTATTTTGACAAGAAAGACGGAGCTGCGTACGAGTTTGGTCGTGTGCCGATGGGCTCGTGCGATTTCTCCGTGAGCTCCTACAGCTTTGACGACGTTGCCAACGACACGTCGATGAGCCATTTCGACGACGGGGTGGAACACGACACGAAGGTGCTGATCCCGTTCATCCAGCGTGCACTCGAGAAGAATCCAGCGTTGAAGATGTTCTTGGCGCCATGGAGTCCGCCGGCGTGGATGAAGCGTGCGAGCGAAGTGTATGTGCCGAGCATGCTGGGGTCAGCGCTCCCGGTCGGTTTGCGAGACGATGCTCGATCAGCGTGGGCGTTGTACTTCTCCAAGTTCATCTCTGCTTACAAGAAGCACGGCATTCGCTTTTGGGGACTCACCCCTCAGAACGAGCCTGAGTTTGCGGCTCCGTGGGAAGCGTGTGGCTACAATGCGTCGTACGAAGCCGAGTTCGTCGGGAGCTACCTCGGACCTGTGATGAAGCGCGACCACCCTGAAGTGAAGATCATGGTGTTCGACCACAACCGTGGCAGTGTTCAGCACTGGGCAGACACCATCTTCAACCACCCGGAAGCGAGAAAGTATGTGGACGGGATCGCATTCCATTGGTACGACAACGAACGCGTGATGGATGGCGTCGCATTCCACGAGCGCTTGAATGAGACGCACCATGTGGACGAAAGCCGCTTCA
>JAASGH010000227.1:0-27548 GCA_023334155.1 Globisporangium heterothallicum
CTCGTCCTGAGAACATTCGGGAAAAAACACCATGAAGTTCTTCTCATTCGCAGCGCCACTCATATCCTCCGCGATGCTGGCGCTGAGCTCGCTCACTCGAGTGGATGCCCATTCGTGGCTCACGAAGCCAGTCTCCCGTGAGACTGCAGGGTTCGCCGATTTCGAAGTCAATACTGCCTGTCCAAGCAACACTCCAGGACAATCGACGTCCTTCAAGGCTGGTGAGAGCATCGACGTGCGCTACTGGCGCAACAACCACATCGGCGGCTTCATCCGCTGGTCGATCGTTCCAAGAGGTGAGGAATCATTAGAGCTCTTCGACAAGAGCACGTTTTACTATACCTGTCGCGAATCCGGTCCGACGTGCGTGCCGAAGGGAGAAAACACCAGGTACGCGGACGATGGGAGTGGGGGCAATACGCTCAGCTGCGGCGACAAGATCACACTCCCCGATTGGTTGCCCACTGGCGACTACGTGCTGCAGTGGACGTGGTTTGGAGTGGGGGGAAAGGACGGAAACTTTGGATGGAACGAGGCAGTGTTCCGATCGTGTGCCGATATCAAATTGACGTCAGCTGGCACCAAACCTGCACCTCCATCGTGCCCAACTTTTGTCGGTGGTGACCGCGTCTCGAAACTCGAGAACCAGGGCACCGACAAGTGCTTTTACTTTTACGAAGCAGAGATTGCCAAAATCTACAAAGGAAGCAACGACCCGAGCGCGCTCGAGAAAAACTACAAGTTTGGGATCCCAGCTCAAGTGGAGAGATGCAGCGGCAGCGCTCCAGCCGCAGGTGGCAATTCTACGACGACACCAGTCTCAGGTGAAGCAACGAGAGCACCAGCGGCAACCACTGCTCCGACCCCGACGCACTCGGCGAGTAACCCTCCGTTCACACCGAAGCCAAGCAATGGCGTTCCAGTTCCCTCAAAAGCGTCGGGTTGCAGAATCAAGAGCAGCAAGTAAAGAGAGAGAGAGCTGTGTATGACAGGATCCCAGTAGGGTTCTCTTTCGGTAGCTGCATGTTCATGGTGTATTTCTAGACGAGGACGTTCTCAACCGGTTATCCAATACTACTCCAGCTTGGATGTTTGCGATGTGTGTGGCTCGATGGACTGATGCGCAGAGCTCAATCCGGACACGCAACAGATTAGCTCCCATACGTCCAGTTCGCCGACTGGATCCAAGTGGCCGATTACCATCATGCCTCTACGGCAAAGAAACGATCTTCGAGTCCAGCTGCTTTCGCAGCGCGTGCAGTCCGCGCTTTTCAGATGGAGTGTGGTTTTCCAATATGCAGAGATCCGTTGAATGGACCATCCAGAGAGCCAAGAAAATTAATGCTGGCGCCGTCTGGTTCACGAGAACATACCGTACCCTGAATCAGCTCCATTAGTCAGCAGCTCCAGCTCATCGACATCGCCCATCTTCCGAGTCCGTAAACCGAGCATTTGAGGTACCTATACATATTCAGGCACCATTTGTAGTTCGGTTGACTTCCAAATGAGCACCAATGAGTTGTTTGCGGTTCTTTTTCGGCAACATTCCTATTTTTAATGGTAGCTCTGACTGCTATCCTCATTTCCATTTCTTCATTCTTTCTTGGTCAGATGGTTTCTGGCCACTTGCCGCGAGTGACTCTCCCCCTCCTGACGTTGCTCGCCATCTGGAAGCACTCGAGTTTCCTGGGAGCCGAGCAACTTTCTGCAGCGCAGGCATCGTGCTGTCATCGAGGAAAGGAGGACAACACCCCCCAGCAGTTCTCGGTTCACAAAACAAGAGCTGAGAGCGAGTCCTACCTGCAAGGAGCCATTGCAGATTCTCATTCCTCAAAGTTCCCCCGAGACCACCAGTCAAAAGAGCTACTCCAACCAAGATGGTCAAGTTCGTCGCCCCTTTCGCTGCGCTCGCGCTTGCTTCCAGCACGGTCTCGGCTCTCCCTGTGCCAACAGGCAAGTGGCCGGCCAGTACGGGTACGGTCAAGTACGACGCCCCGTTTGTCGTCAAGGCGGGTACTACCTTCGACGGTGGCATGAAGACCTACGAGCTCTCGAACGTGCAATGTCAGGGCCAAACCGAAAGCAGCAAGGACACCATGGTGTTCCTCGTCGAACCAGGCGCCACGCTCAAGAACGTCATCATCGGCAAGAACCAGATGGAAGGCGTCCACTGCGAAAAGCACGACTGCACCATCGAGAACGTGTGGTGGGACGATGTCTGCGAAGACGCCTTGAGTATCAAGGGCGGCTCTGCTAGCAGCATCTCGAAGGTGCTCGGCGGTGGTGCTCGCTATGCCCAAGACAAGGTGGTGCAGCACAATGGTCCAGGTACCGTCACCGTCGACGGCTTCTTCGCGCAGGATTTCGGCAAGCTCTACCGTTCGTGCGGCACCTGTGGCGATGTCGCACGCAAGGTTGAGCTTTCCAACATCTTGGCTATTAACCCAACGTCGGGTATTGCGACCGTGAACAAGAACTTTAACGACGAAGCCAAGTTCAGCAACATCAACATCCAGTCCACCAAGAAGAAGGTTGTCATCTGTGGCTGGTCGCAAGGTGTTGCCAAGGGCGAAGGCGAACCAGCCAAACTCGGCGACGGTCCCTCGCCTCCTCTGTGCCAATACTCGGACAGCGACATCCACCTCAACGGGAAGGCTTCCAGCGGCACGGGGAGCAGCAGTGTCGGCGCCGAAGCCAGTGCTGATGGAAGCGATGTCGACGACGATGTCTCGGTGGCGCCATTGCCGAGCGTGCTGCCATCGTCGGACGACTCCTCTGCGTCTTCGGACACCACTCCTTCACCATCATCAGACGACTCCTCTGCGTCTGCGGACTCCACCCCAGCGCCGAAGCCAACAGAGCCCATCAAGCTTGAAACCCCAACACCGACCACGGCGTCACCAGCGAGCGCTCCAACCGTGAAGCCTGGTTGCAAGCGTCGTCGCAACTAAGTCTTTCTGTTTATGTATGTGCATAGCTGTTCTGCATGTGATTATTACGAAGTAGCCGTTGACTACGAACGTGGTTTCTGCCACCCCCCCTCTCTCTGTCGTCGCTAGTTGAGCGAATAAAGCTGGTATCTCTCTCTCTTTTGCGTTCGCGCTTTTTGCTTGCTGAGCGCAATTCATCTTGGTTTTCGCGACTCCTGCAGCGCATCTGGATAGCATCCAGTTTGAAGCGCACACGGATATCGAAGCCTTTCTGACTGAGACACGCACATTTCAGCTGAACAGAGCTGTCGCTATTGTGACCGGACATACAGCATTTTGCTCCTCCTTTGTCGCACAACCGTGAGAGGCGCTTTCCATGACCAAAACGCGACGTGTCAACCTGTGCGCATTCTTCATGTCGACTGGTCCGGTTAAACGAGCAATGTTGCAGATGAAGAGAGAGGTCCGACCCTTTTTGTATTGTGCAGTTGCTTTTCTCTCATACTTTATAATCGTGCAAATAGTGTGCATTCTGAAGTTTGTGACAACTTGGGGTTTGGTGACGTGGATGGAAAAATACGTTGGCGAGGATGGTGAGCTGCACGCATTAATTCATACGGTCCAAATGGAAGACCTCTCGTTGTGTCAACTTCGCTGTCCACCTCTGCGAGATCAAGGACGACACAACAACAGATGCCCTGACGAGGGATCCGAGGACGGAAAGACCAAGTGCACATGGCAGTTCTGGTCTACTTTTGCTGGAACCTGAAAGCAGTATCGTTTTCCGTTGTCCTTTGCAATAACAGAGATGTCTCTGAACGTGCATTTCCAAGTGCAGTTTGCAGGGAAGCAAAAGAAGAAGAAACGAGTCTTGCAGAACACACATTAGCGAGCGTCAACTGTGTGAGAGAGGAGGGATGGGAAAGGGTTAGCAACCGAAAGTTGATCGCAGAAGATTCTTGTCGGTAAAGACGCTCGTGTCGAACGTCTCGGGGGAACCAGTGCGTTCCTGGTAGCTGCACGCACCTCAAATTCCGTGCGTGGTGAAACCAACAGAGATGAACATGAACCCAGTGGTGCGCATCCTTTTCGTCAATGCGTTCCCAAAGTCGGTCCTTTTCCATCCGTCTCGGCTTTTTACTTCCCTCCATTGTGTCCAAGTCGTGTGTCAATTTGCAGGATCTCGGGTGTAAATTACATGATGTGGAAAAATAACTTCGTGCTCCGTTTGTTCTTCGCCGTTTCCCCCCTCTTGTGTAAAATATATGTCCCCGCACCCACAATATAGCTTTCGCAAAAAATTCAGAACGAGGGGGGAAGGGGAAGAAGGTGGGGACGACGGCAGAAAATAAAAAAGGAACAAAGCGGCAGAGCGAGCGCAGCAACAAACAACGACAGCAACAACAAGCAAACTAACTTAACACCAGTGCGTGCTGGTTATTGTACATTGTAACCCCTCGGGTCTTCAATAGGCACAGATCAAGCGGCAAACGCGACGTTTCTCCGCATCGACGCTGCTGCTGGGACGAAGCCCGAGCAGGAAGGACGTTCGTGCGTGTGTGTGCGTGTGGGTGGGTGAAGAGCGTGGTCGTGTGTGTGGATTCATCTCTGTCACTGTGGTCTGTGGTGTCTTGTTCAGTGCCCCCTCCCTCTGGACTCATTCGTGGATTGGTGGCTGGGTGTAGCTGCAAACGCACAGAAGCAGAATGGCGACGGCGCTGCATCCACGGAGCGACTCGCTGCGCGCCGCGAAAGAAGACGACCGCGGCGTATCTGACGACGGAACGTTGCGGAGGAAGGCGATGGTGGTCATAGAGAAGGAGCAGCAGACGCAGCAGATCCCCGCAGCAGGTCGGATCGGCATGGCAGAGGAGACCGGAGTGTGCGCAGGAGAACAAGAAGCAGACGACGAAGGGAAGGCAGTGTCGACTACTACTGGCGAGAAATTGCTGCCGTTGGATACCGAACCGCCGTATCGAGCAGTGTCGACAACGTTTGGAAGTGTCGGCGAGTCGTCGTCGGAGCGGAAACAGCAGATGTATGCAACCACGATCGAGGTCGAGAAAGAGGTTGCGGTCGCTTCTGGTGGTGGCGACGGTGGAGAGAAAGGCACGTATTTCGAAGGCTACTTGCGGAAGCGGTACAGCACGAGCATGTACATGGGCTCGTGGAGGTACTGCATCCTCCAGGGGAATCGTCTCCGATGGTATATGACCCAAGAGCTGGCCCACACCGACAGCCAATTGCGTGGGGAGGTGTGGGTGCGCGATGTGGAGCCGTGGACTGGGCAAGGGTCGATGAACACGTACCCCCATGCCTTTGCGATTCGCACCGCGAGCCACCGACTCTTGCTGTGTTCGGCCAAGTCGATCGACGAGAAAGACGAGTGGCTCGCGTGTTTGCAGAAAAGCATTCAGCACATCAAGCGGAGCGAGGGCGACCGCCAGCAGAGCCACGCTGTGCACGAAGGCGGCTCGGAGAACCGACGCATCGTGCCGGAGGATATGCTTCGCGCCACCAACTCTTCGGAGACTGGCGGTGGTCCCCACCACCTCTCATTTGCCGAGACGATCCCGCGATCCCCATCAATTTCGCTGCTCGCGGCACCGGTGGACGCGAACTCCGTGGCTGCAAGTGAGAACGAGTGTACCCGCTGCGCGATTCGCTTCGGAGCCGTGCTGGCGCGTCGGTATGTGTGTGGGTCCTGCGCGAAACCTTTCTGCTCGCGCCATTGCTCCAACCACGTGAAGCTGCACCACCTCGGACTCCGCTCGGCTCGTCGCTGCTGTAGCTCGTGTGCGCGTCGACAAGAGTTTATCCTGTACCTCCGCGCATTGTCTCGCTTTTTGCACTCGATCGCCACGAGCTTCCCGAACATGGATGGCGTCATTCTACAGTGCGGGCCGCAATTTGATACCTCGGACTTGTTTGAGCGCACGATCGAGAAGCTGCGGCGAGGACCGATGAGTCTCGTGAAAACCATTAAGATTCTGTACCAGACCAGAAAGAAGCCGCATTTGTTTCGCGTCGCGTGCGAGCGGTTGCCGTTTTACGTGGAAAACTGCATCGACCGCGTGGAGAACTTGTGGTATCAAATCCTTCACCTGTTCCAGTGCTGCGATGCCGACGCCGAGAGTTCTGCGGTCCAGCTGTTCTTCTTGAGACGCTACATTCGCGCCATTTGTCGACGATCGCCTCGCATCGCGCTGCAAACCATTTGGCATGTGCAAGCGTCCGTTGGAGATGCCTCAGGGTTGCACCCGCACTCGCTCCTGTCCTTGCTGGGCTTTGTGTATCCGTACAGCCAAGGCAACGTCACGCTCTGGAGAGAACATTTGCTAGCGCAATGTCCGGACCATCAGCGGAATGAAATCTTGAATGGGCTGAAGCTCGCCTACTCGCAAAACGAGGAGCTGATCGAGCGAGAGGAGCACTCGTTGATCGAGCGGTGGCTGAACGCGACGACGGTGCCAGATTTCGAAGCTTGCGCCACCGAGCTGGGGAACTCTGGCATTGATTTGTGCGAGTTCCAGACAAGCATCTTGTACGATTCGCTGAGTGTGAACGATTGGGCGAGTGGACCTGCGCAGATTGAAGCGTTAGTGTTCGACCAGGTGAACTTTGTGCAATCGCTAGCGGATATCAGCGAGCGACTTCGTCATGTCCACCCAGTGCAAAACCGCGGCGTGTTTTTGGAGCATGAGCTGAAGCAGATGAACGAGAAACTTCTCCAGTCCGCGCTCTACCCGCTGTGCACGGCTTCGGACCAGCTGTTCCGAGTGCTGCGAATCCCCCCAAACGAGGGGAAAGTATTTTCAACGAAGATGCGTGCGCCAACGCTGCTTTTCCTGGAAACCGTGCCAGTCGATGCGACCACCTTGGTCGGCTCCAACGACCGATTGCGTCCATTTGTCTCCACGTCCCACCCACGGAACTCTACGTTTTTCGAGTCGCTTCCTCCGTCATTTGCCATCCTCGGAGACGGTTCGTCTCGTGATTCCCTCGTCTCGTCGACCGAGTCTTCGAGCGATGCGTTTGCTACCCCCAAGACGTTCAAGGCGCGAGGTGGGTCGCAGCAAAGCTACTTTGAGGATATCGGCTCATTGAACATTGACGACGACACAACCGGTAAGGCGAACGTGGCGTCAGCGTTGGGCGGAATCCTGGGTCGCCATATGACTTTCCCTGGCGATTTAAGTCGAGCAGACCCGAACCATGGATCGGACACTCGAAAGTTTTCGCTGGTCTCCAGCAATTCGCATAAGCGACATGGTGTCGAGAATATTGTGTACGAAAGTAAAGTGTACGGGGAGAGTTGGGACGAGCGCAAAGAGCGCATTCGGGTGGAGTCGCCGTTTGGACATCTCCCAGGTTGGACGCTATTTTCCATCATTGTGAAAACGAACGACGATCTTCGACAAGAGGTGTTCACGATGCAGCTGATAAAGAAATTCCAGTCCATTTTCGAATACGAAGGCACGAACCTTTGGCTGAGAACGTACCGGATCGTGGCTACCGGCGCCAGCATCGGATTGCTGGAAACCATCAACGATGCGTGCTCTCTCGATCATCTCAAGAAAAATTTCTCGGGGGGGAATCTGTTTGCGTACTTCAAAAGTGTTTATGGAGAGCCGTCGACACCAAGCTTCGAAGCCGCGCGTAACAATTTCATCGAAAGCATGGCTGCGTATTCTGTGGTGTCGTACCTTTTGCTGGTGAAAGACCGGCACAACGGCAACATCTTGCTGAGCACCGAAGGACACATCATCCACATCGACTTTGGTTTTATCCTGGGCATCGCACCTGGCGGCATGTTCAGTGTTGAGGACGCACCTTTCAAATTGACAGTGGAAATGGTGGAGATTATGGGTGGTCTCAATTCTCCTGGCTTTGAGAAGTACCACCAATCTATGTGTGCCGGCTTTCTCGCGCTGCAGAAATACCAATCCGAGATCGCAGCGTTGCTTCAAACAACCGGCCAGCATTCCCCGTTCCCGTGCTTCGAGTCCGTGAAGCTTGCTAAAGTGATTACTGACCTGCGCGACCGATTGTGTGTCGGCTTGAACCGGCAGCAAGTGCGACGGCGTGTGGACTACTTGATTCGGAAGAGCTACAATGTTTGGGGGACTCGGCAATACGACTCCTTTCAGCTGCGCAGCAATAACATCCATCCATAACGGAATAGACATGCGCTTAGATGTAGATGCTTCTCGAGAGGGGTAGCAGCAGACTCAAGTTGGTAGCCACCAGAGTGTTTGCTTACAGACAGATTAGAAGTTGTTGAAAGTGTAAATAAGTTATTTGTTTGTCCTGTTTTGATATCGAGTCATGACATTCTGTGCGCGACAGAAAAGCGATGTGAGTGTTGAGTTTTCCACCGGCAGCAGGCTCCCAGCACGTCGACTTACCTTCAGATTCCCCCGCAGATCGCTGTTTTCTTGCACGAGCATGACGTTCTTCGTCAACAGGTCCGAGCAGCGTCGCTCAACTTGTTCTACTAGCGCAGTCCATTGCTTTGTATTCGCAGCAAGCTTGGCTTCGAGTTGCTGCTTCTCCTGGATCAGAGATTGGACATCCGCGCCATTCCCATTCGCCACTGGATGCACTTCTTGGGAGCTCCTTGACATCGGTCGTTTGGCTACGTTTCCTACCGATTGCTGCCGCCTCATGCTCTCACTCTGTTGCACGGTTATCCTGCGCACGTCATCGAGCTGCTTTAGCAGCGTTTCGTGCATCTCTTGTATCGCTCGCACATGCTGCTTCTCCTCACTTTGGCTTTGCTGCAGCCTCCTTTTCAGCTCCTCGCGCTCTTGGTCCAAACACTGGTTCTTCTTTTCATATTCTGCAACGGCGAATGCTGCAGCCGCATACTTTTCCCTCTCGAGAACCAGCAATCCTTCCACTTGAGCGATTTCTTGTTGAAAACCTTTGAATGCTTCGCTGTCGTTGTCGCATTTTTCGTCAGGATGATTGTCCTCTTGACCAGCGTGGCTTCCATTGATCTGCGCCGAGCTTACCGAGTCCCTTCCATATCCGAGCGAATTCGGTCGTGCTCGAATGCGCTTTTCCAAGCGGTAGGTTTTGCTTCGACACTCAGCGAGTCGATTTCGCAGCTCCTTTTCGCGGACCTGATACGAACAAATGAGCTCTTTGACCATGTCTCCTTCGTCTCTGTTGTCCTTTGCCATGAAAAAGGACAGTTTCATGCGGAAAGCTTCGATCTGGGACTCGTTTTCGTGGATCAGGCGCTCATTCGCGACAAGCAATTCTTCATTTTCTTGCAGTTTTCCCATCCACGCGCCAACGAGCTCTTCTTTCTCCTTGGAACACTTACTGGTCTCCAGAGCGAGTCTTTCTGCTTGAAGCTCCAATGACTTCTTCTCGTTTGCAGCAACTACTAGAGCTGCTTCGAATCGACTTGTGAGTTTGTTGATTTTGTCTTCGTACTCGCGATTCAGCTTCCCAACCTCCGTTTCTTGGTCCATCTGACTTTTTCTCGAGCTGAACTGAAACTTCTCAGCTTCGAGGTCTTTCATAACCAATTCTCGCCTCATCGATTCCAGTTGAGATCCAAAAGCTGCTTGCTTTTCTTTTAGCTCTGCATTTTCATCTCGCACCTGGTCAGACTTGGCAAGGATTTCCTCCAGTTGCTTGCTCAGCTGTCGATTTCGCTTCTCAAAGCCTTCCATATCGTTTTGAGACTTCTGCTTCTGATTGACAGCGACCAATAGCTCCAAGCTTAGCTGCTGGTTCTTCTTCGTCTCTTTCTGGAGCTCTTGATCTACCTGTCTGGTGTGCTTTTGCATCATCGCTACCTCCTCACTCATCACTTGCTTCTCGCGTATCAGCTCGTTCATTTTCGCGCATAGATCCTGAATTTGCGTCGCTTTCTTGCAGTCGTCTTGCTGGATCTCGACCACCATCTGCTCCGCTTGAATGAGTTTCGTTTCCATTTCAAACTTGTCGCTGTCGACTTCTTTCAGCCGGTTGTTTTTCTCGACTTCAAATTCGACGAATGCTTTGCTCAGCGCCAGCTTCTCCTGCTCGCACGCCAGCAATTCTTTGCGCACTTCGATTTCGTTGTCGAACAGCTCGTTATATTTGACTTTCAGCTCGTTCATCAGAGCTACGAGCTTCTCTTTGTCCTCTCGCATGAGTCTTTTCTCGAGCGTTTCATGAGCTAGTTTTCCCTCCAGCTCGTGGATCTTCCGCTCATAGACGAGAACCGTGTCGCTCTGGGAACCAGAGGAGAGTGCATTCGACGACATCGCGTAGGCTTGGTCGCGGAGATGTGCGAGCTTGACATGGTGGCGCCACAGGAGACCCTGGATCATATCGTTATTGACAACGGGGAAAGTAGAGACTTGAGAAACCGCTCGGCCAAGTTGAAGCGTTGCTTTCGACCCATGGAAATCACTTGGAGCGATGCACAGCAGAGCGAACGTCAAACAGTTGCCGCCGACAGCGTCGTGCAGCATGGCCGTCAGATGCGAATCGTCATAGGGTGGACAGGAGCTCTCTTCTTCTGGTCGAGGGTCATTTTCGCGCACTCCTTGACTGAATGCGCCACCACCATTTGCAGCGCACTCAATTACGTCGGCCAGCGTGAAGAGCGCCTTATTGAGCAGTGGACCCTCGGACAGGCGCACTGCTCCCCCTGGCTAAGCATAGCACAGGAAAACGATCTCAATGGAAGACACTTACACCGCGCTGCAGAAAGAAGATACGTACTCGTGCAAGACGATCGGTTGCCGGACATTCAACAATGCTAAATGTAGAGTGCAGTTCCTGGCTCGAAGCGTCCGGAAGGAAAAATGATTGCTTCAGAGAGATCTGCGCGTAGGCAACCACCACAACTTTTGTGAAGCCTCATCAATCTCTGTTTGAAGTGGAGAGCTAGACACGAAGAAAATACCTTCAGGATTGCGCTGCTGAACTCTTTCGCGTCCCCATAGAGACCAGGATCGTTCCTTCGTGCAGCCTTCCCTGCCTCCAAAAGTCGTTGGAACGCGTCTAGTGCTGTAATCGGTCCATGGTCGGTGAGGTTTCTGATGATGTTGCCGACGTGCTTGTTCGCTTCCACCACCAATTGCTGACTCCGCCCTTTGTCAACCGGGTCGGAGAGTAAATCCTAGCGCACAATGCCGAACGCAACCATCCGCGAGAGATACGAGTCAGCGCGCACATAGCTGTCACCCAGTACGTGCCGCACGCGTACCGTCATCGTTTCTTCGTAAAACTCCACAAAGGATGCCCAGATCTCAAAGCTGAAGCTCTGGTTCTTTTTGCTTGCGCCACCGAGACCCGGGTCGCTGGAAGAATGGGTGCTGTTGTTAATCGCACTCGCTTTCGCCTCTAGCGCAGTGAAGAGCGAGCGGAATATCAAATGCACGACGCTATCGTCTTGTATGCGGTCAAACACAATGCTGCTTTTCGTGGACATCGCCGAGCCCACGGCAAGCACAGTGACATTCACGCCTTCAGCACACGCTTTCGTCAGCGATTGCACGGATCGCTCCATGATATCCCTCTCTGTACCTTGCTGGAACACATGGTCCACACGCACATCTGCTGTCTGTTGCACGCGCACAACCCTCCATCAGGTCGCAGCATCACGATGTCCGTAGCAACAGATTGTACATGGAATAGCGTCTCCCTTACCTCCGCTCCAGAAGAGATTTCAACAACTTTCCCATCTTTCACCCGCAGACTCGAAGTATCTGCCACGGAGACGCACAGTTTAAAGCCGCACAGCGCACCACGAGCGCACTCCTTTTCGCAATGAATGAACAAATACCTGGTTTTCCTGATGGGGGGCAAATGTACGCATGCACCTGTGAGCACAGAACCAGCAAACACACACAACGTTCAGTGAGCCAGTCAGGAAGCAAATGCACTGGGTGGAGCATACAACACTCCACCTGAATGGGCACGCCGTGTGGCATTCTCCGCTTCATGGCAGTACTACTTCGTTCATGTGCCGCATTTTCAGGAGTCCGTTTCCGCATTTTCAGTTGAGTGCGAGGAGACTTCAACTCTCCTTATTACAGGACCGATCCTGTATTCCGCATCCGACGGTGTCTGACGAAAGTTGCACGAAGGTGAAGACCACTGCCTCTTATTACAAGAGCGCTCTTCTGTAGCGGATGGATTCGTTGATGCATGTCAGCATGTCGTTTCGATTCGGCTGAGACAGAACGGTGCTTGGCGCATTTCATATCTGCTCGACGCGAGACAGATCAAAATGCGAACGATAGAAGGAAATTACCACCGCGAGAAGCAAGGCGTTTACCTCGGCTTGAAACATGAAAGAAGCGACAACGTTTAAATTTCAAAGAAATGGTGGGGGTTGTGTCCGAGTCCCGCTTGTGAACTCCCAACTGGCTGATGTGGGACGACCGAGTCTCTAGCTTCGAGACGCCCATTACGCAATTCACAAGCACCTTTCCATTGCAGAGCTGGTCGTAGTATCTGCAGCGCATCACCGATCCGCAGGAAGCTCAAGCAACAAGTCAGAATGACGCATTTGGGGTTCCCTCGAACCCTCCGCGCGAAAGCCATGGCAATTGGACCGTCGTCGTATCTGGCGGTCGCAGTGCTGCTCCAATCCGCGCTGCTGCTGCTGTGCACTTCGAGTGTGTCTGCGGTTGAGAAAGTGGATGCTGGAGCAGTGCTCAACTCGACGGGGAGAATCCGCGCCGCACCAAGTATCGCAGCAGCTGCTGCAATCATTGTGGGCGTCGCGATGTGTTTGTTCGGGTACAAGCTGCTGCATCCAGCCATTTTTATCTGCGGCTTCATGGCGGGTGGTCTGTTGGCCGCACTGATCATTGAGTATGCGTTCGCATCCATGTCGTGGGTCGCGACAGCGTCGTGGATCTGCTTTCTCGTTGCCGGAGGGATCAGTGGGTTCCTTGCGCTGACGATCTACAACGCCGGACTGTTTGTGATCGGCGCGCTCGCAGGGGCTCTGCTTGCGTTCATGCTGAACACGTCGTTCGCGCATCGCATCTATCCAAGCCAACCGGACGTCATGCTCGTGGTTCTGATCATCGTACTGGGCTTCGTCGGTGGCATGCTCGCATGGAGACTCGAAAAGCCCGTGATCATTCTCGCGACGAGCTTCATTGGTGCGAATGCATTGGTGTGGGGTATCGGCTATTTCGGGGGGAAATACCCGAGCGGCGCCGATCTCAAGCGCTTCCGCTCCCGGGACTCTCAGGGAGACTGGAGTTATGATATCCCCGATGCGTGGTGGGCGTACCTCGCTATTACGCTGCTGCTCTTTCTCGTCGGCGTGTATTGGCAATTCCGGCGATCGGGCAGAGGCGTGCACCACCAACGGGGACGTGCTGCTCCAAGAAGAAACGATGCTGTCTATGAAAGTGCCGTGACTCCGCGCCATGTCGGGAATCCGATCGCAAACGTGTGAGAATGCACGTCGCTGATGTGCTGCTGGCTTCCAATGTCCATCGTCCCGAATCCTGAAGTTCCTTTACTGAATAAATGTACACATATCCATTTGTCGCCCGTCACAACTCCGAAGATTCATTCCGTTTCCCAAAAGATGCAGTCGTGGCGCCAAAGCGCCAAGCGTCGTAGCTTCGACCTCAAGCGAATCTTGCTTTTCTTTCGGCTGTGTTCGTGCTGCAGCCTGGCTCATTTGTTCTGTCTTTTTCCACTGTGTTCGAAAAGCGCAACCCTGCGAGTGCAGTTTTTCTCTTCAACTTGGAACCATGCGTGCATCCAGCAAAGCGATCGAGTTTCACCATCGCAATGGGAAACCAAACAGGATGGGAAAGCGAGGTGGGATTTGTTTCCTTCGTCCTCGCGCGTGAAACTCCAGGTGATCCGAGCAGTGCGTCTGCGCAGGTGCGACAGCAGGTTCTGACATCCCTTCTGTGCATGGGATGCAATCTGGTCATGCTGGCGCCGTGGATCTCTGCTGCAAGCTCATGTTCGCAGTGTCCATGGGTACAGCATGCCACTGGAGAGCGCAGCTCCCCAATCACAAGCAACCCCTTTACATAGTCATCTGGTTCATTCACAACACTTTCTATGGGGAAAATGGGGAAAATGGGGAAAATGGGGAATATGGGAATGGCTCGAAGAACAGCCACTTATCAGTTTAGCCAGTGAGTCTGCTCACTGTGGATTTGTGCTCGTCTGCATCCGAGCAGACTGCACACATGCTCCTGGAAATATGTTAATTTTAGAAATCCATCAAGTATAACAAATGTCGTACTTTCCGGATGTGCACTTTCTCGCTCCCTATCGAAATGCACGATCGCACACAGTCTCAGCAAAAAAAAGGACCGCCTCACCCAAGATGAGAGACCACGCGGGACGATGGAGATCCCTCCGTGGCACAGACTGTCAACAGCAAGGGAGCGACGTGACACATCTGCGGACGCGCTCGCTGGCTCCTTGTCGGCTTCCATTGCTGTGGACAACAACGGGCGAGCGGTTAGGTGGACGCGGATGCATCAACTCTGCACACCCTGAGAGGCGAACACGCACACGGTCCACTGTGTAACACGCGATGCGCACTCCTCATCCACCGCCTCACGTCGACCGGAGCCACTGCCCGACGGAATGGCACTGGGAGTCGGAAAGGCTGAAGACCAAAGATGAGGATGCCCCCTCGCCACCCGCCGTTGCCGAGTCCTCTGCCATTCTCGATTTTCCATCCGGAAGCTCACACCAGCACATCCGCAGACAATCAAGATGGTGAGCGCAACGATCTCCTTCCTCAAGACCGTGGCGCTGACAGCCGCGCTCGTAGCGACCTCGGTCCAAGCCGAAGCTCCTCTCCGCGGTCTGCAGCAACAGCAGAACCAACGCAAGCCCACGCCTGCGCCAACGCCTGTGCCATCGTTCACGCCAGTTCCAGGTCCGCCAGCGAACTGGTTCGTGGCTGCGGAAGCCCCGGACTACAACAACCAAGTGATCGCGGACTTCCTGCCAAAGATCAAGAACGTGCGTGGCAAAGGGGAGAAGTACGCCGTGTTCGATTGGGACAACACGTGCATGTACGGCGACATCTCGTACACCTCGGTGTACTACCAGATGGACAACTTGGACTACCGCATTGTCCCGGAAAAGTTTGAAGAAGCGTTCTCGCTGGGGTACACTGCGTCGAACGGCGACGAATGCTTGCCTCTCGGTGTCAACAGCGTGCTTGGCAAGGATGTGAACGGCACTGCCGTCACGCTCGCGCAGACGCTGAAGGAAACGGCCAAGGACTACAAGGTGCTGTACGACTCGTACATTGCACCAAAGTACAACCTCACGACCGCAGGCACGGCGGGTTTGACGCTGGCGCAAGTGAAGGAGACCGCGGAGTTCAAGAACTTCCGTGCCAAAATCTCGTTCCTCACTTTCGGACTCGAAGCGTCCTACGGCACCAAAGAGCACTTGAGCTGCGCAATCCGCATCGGTATGACCGTGTTCCCTCAGCTCTTGGTTGGCATGACCGACGCCGAGATCCGCAGTTTGATCCGCGCCAGTGTGCGCTGGCACCTCAACGCCAAGTTGGACAGCCCATCGTTCACGTCGACCGGCAATTTCTCCGTCAAGGGCGACTACTCGACGGGACTTCGCGTCTTCAACGGACAAGAGACCGTAATGCGCTCGTTGCGCGCATATGACACCGATGTGTACATCATCAGTGCCTCCCCTCAGGTATTTGTCGAAGAAGTGGGTCATATCCTGGGCTTGGGCTTCATGGTGCCCAACGAGAACGTGTACGCTGTGCGCTTCACGTTTGTGGACGGCAAGTTCTCGGGCAAGACCATCGACAACTACCCGATCACGTGGGGTCCAGGCAAGGCGGAGATTGTCGAGAAGTTCTTGAAGCCACTCCACGGTGGCAAGTACCCCGTCTTCTCGTCGGGGGACTCGAATGGCGACTGCGAGATGCTGGACACCGTGCGTGATGGCATCGCGCACGTGAACAACCGTCTCAAGGACTCGTCCAACTGTATCCAAGCTTTCTACGAGTTGTCGTGCAAGTACTTCATGTCGGAGGAGCCAAGCACCAAGAACAAGTACCTCTTGCAGGGTCAAGACAAGGAGATCGGGAGCTGGATCCCTTCGGGTTTCTCCACCAAGGACGGAATCACGTACAAGTCGTTGGCTGTCACCAACAACGCATGCGCTGCGTACAAGTTTCTCCAGCAATAATGAAAAAGCAAAGTCTCTCGGATCGACTTGACTTCCAACATGGAGAGTTCTCTAGACAACTCGCCTTGAAGCAGAGCATAATGTAGCGGCAAGAATGCAACTATCTTGATCTTTATTTGATGCACCTATCCATGTGTTGCCGTCAAACCTGTCCCATGAACCCCACGCACCTTGATTCGGTGTACATTTGCCACCATACAATCTCTAGATCGCCTTTGCGTTTCGGGTCTTCCCACGGCTTTGGGTTCGACGAGTAGTGCAAGATCTTTAGCGGCTTGATGGCTTCCCAGTAGCCTCGGTTTTTACCATTCACCAGCCAGTACATTGTGCGCTGCGCATTGTATCCGAACGGCAGACGCGATGCTGCATCCGAGTGGAACCAACTTGGGAAGAACGCGTTCAGGAAGCCTGTGTCACCTCCGTCATAGGACTCGAGCTCCTTGGCTTGCTGCAGCAAAGTCGTAAAGAGCTCCATGCTGGGACGAATCACAAGCACACCGGCATTAAACCGGTCGGGGGGAAACACATCGGGAGCGGCAGCAAAACTCGTAGGTCGGTCAAAGAGCTGTACAAGAATCGGGCGATTAGTGGCAAGGAGCAGTCAGTATCAAGCGCTTACTGGCATCAACGCAGCTCGCTCTCATGAAAATACCTCATCGACACTCTCCAGCACAAGCGCATCCGCATCGATGTACACAATCTGCTCATACTCTTCCATCGCGAAGATATTGAGCTTTGTGTACCCCGAGTTCACCCACCCGGGCACGTGCACGCTCGCAATATCCGTCACCGATTCCGGGATGCCAATTTCCGGGACGCATCGGAAACATACCTCCATGTGCGACTGGAATGGGACGCAAAAGCGCGCCAGTTTGTCGACTGTGGACTGGGTGACCTGTGGAGAGTACAGCACGACGATGGGGAACGACGCGCGGACTTTGAAGAGCGAGTAGATGAGCGCTTCGACGCCCATGGAGTACGCATCGGACGTGATCAGCGTCGCGTAGATCTTCTTCGTGGTCGCCATGGCGAAGCGACCTCTTCAACTGGGTTTCGCGAGTGCGCACATCGAGCAAAGGGTCCATATTCTCAAAAAGTGCGTAGCAACCTGCTTACCTAGCATACTCGCTTTACAATGTGGACTCTCCTAATTTGTCAATCTCAAATGGTCGGTAAATTACCGATCCACTTACTGCGATCACGCTCTAAAATGATACCGCACTCCTACCGGTAGAACTCCCGACATTTCGAGTCGCGAATCACCATCACTCATTTGCTCCAATCCACATCATCCCAGAATGCTGCCACCAATGCGCATGCTCTTGCGCCGCATTGCGAAGCCCCATGCGCGTATCCCATTGAGCCTCAGTGCACGCCACAGCAGCAGCGCGTCCGCGAAGGCGTTGTCGACGAAATTCGACGTCAAAGCGCGCCAACTGAGCGCTTCTGGACAGGAATACCGGGTCGTGTTTGGCACGAAGGCGGCAGCAGACCACTTGGGCACGATCGCGAAAGCCAGCGGCATCCGCAAGATGCTCGTCGTGCGCGACAAGGACGCTGGCGCCGCGAGTCGCACCCAGTACGTCGAGTTTCTACTGCTGCAGGCTGGGATCCCGTGCTTCCAGTACACTTTGAAGCGCGATTGCACGACGCTGGAAGGTGTCGACGACGGGTATGCGACGGCGCAGCGCGTCGGTGCGAACGGTGTGCTCGCGTTCGGCGGCGGCAACGCGATGGACATGACGCGAGCGATTGCGGTCATGATGGCGAACGGTGGGGATGCTGAATCCTATGCGAAGGTGCGTTTGTGTGCACGGCATTCGTTAATTGGTGTTCGAGAGGCGGTCATTTTACCGGTTGGCTCTTGACTGCTCCTGTAGGATGGCGGTGCGAAGGGTCTGGAGCCTGCAGCGCCACACATTATCCTGCCGACGATTAGTGGATCGGGAGCCGAGATTTCGACGGAGGCGTTGGTGCTGGATGAAGATGCGGAAACAAAGCAACTGTTTGTGGCGTCCCCGATCGCTGCCGAGGTATTTGATTGACCAAGGAGATCGATTGTAGCTCTACGTGGCTCGGTTTCCTTCACCGCACTCACCCCGTTTGTGTGTGTGTGTGTTTTCATCGACGTTAGGCCGTGATTATCGACCCGATGCTTTCGTTGACCGTGCCTCTCAAGCCAACGGTGCAGGGAGCGCTGACTGCACTCGGTCAATGTATCGAGTCGTACCTCTCGGGCTGCGAAGACAAAGCGACCGAGATGATCGCTCTGCAAGGCATCGAAGTGGTCGCGTCGGCGTTTGCGCAGCCGCTGGTCGAGGGCAAAATGGACCTGAAGAACGTCGGCATGCGCGAGAAATTCGCGTTGGGGAGTTTGTTCAGCGGCATTGCTGCGAGTTCTTCGGGCTACGGGTGTGCGCACTCGATCGCTGTGTCGATGGGCGGCATCTCCGATCTCCCGCACGCGCAAGTCGCGACGGGGTTCCTGCCGTTCGTGTTTGATAAATATGCTGAGATCGCTCAAGAGAATGAAGGCGACGAGTTTTTCGATGAGCTCCGCGAGAAGCTCGATCGTGTCGCTGATCGCCTTACGGCCGCGAGTGGATTCCAAGGCGCGTCGGTCTCCGCGTGGATCCGATACGTGTCGACCCGATTTGACCTGCCAAACACATCGACGCTGGAGCTCGACGAAGGTCTCGTGAAGGGGATCGTGGAGCGCAGTGTGCAACGGCAAGAGGCGAGCATGGCGCACCGCGAGGAAGCTCCTATTCTAGAGAGCGACGACATTCGAGCGCTGTTGGAAGCTGCGATCATCGTCGCGAGCGATGAAACCAAAAGCGGAGAGAAGCCATAGATGCATGAGCAAGCGCTGAGGGTAAGCCGAGACAATACATTTGCGTTGCGCACAACCGCCATTTGTGCATGCCTCTTTCGGGACCTCGTCTTCGCATCGTATTGCAGAATCTGCGTATGAATAACTGAAACGCATGCCAAATTTCGCAAGCTGCTGTTGATGTAAAAATGGGGATCGTCCATATCACACACCGTGAAACGATTGCGAACGAAAATAGCGACAAGCGAGCGGCACCTCGGAGTGCGCGCTTGTCATCGAAATCCCTTTTGAGCAGACACGCACACACACACAGTATCTCAGCGTGAATGGTTCAAAGCCGCTGTGAAGGATGGGTTTGTGGGAGAGATCGTCTCGCGTTACACCCCTATCCGACCGAGAAGCGAGCAAGACGAGGTGCTGCCTTCGAGTCCTCAAGTGCGCATACAATTGGGGACTCTGGAGCTTCCTGGCGGTGATTTTGTTTGCTCAAGTCTTTGGGATTTTCTGGAGCAAAGTGACGTCAGAGCAAAAGCTCATCTATGGACAGCATCCACGCAATGGGTTCTACCGCATCGAGGGCTCCAACGACGAGCCTTACTCCGACCGACTGATTGCTTGCGTTCGTCAGGGCAGGATGTACAAACCGGTTCAGCTCAACGATGCTCTCTCTTCGAGCAACGCTATCGTCGTGGACACAAATGGCACCGCCATCAATGGCTATCGCGTCTGTGCGCGCCACGAAATGTCGCTGGATTCTACAGCAGTCAACCGATATGCGACGGCGTGCAACGCGCTCGCAGAAACGTTGGATGGTATTTTCAGCAGCTGCACAGCACTTGGGTACACCGTCACGCGAGACGCGCTTCGCGTTGTCGACGATGTGCAGAGCTCGACCATGAAACTCGTGCTCAAGTCGTTGCCGGTTCTGATCATGCCGTTCTGGGACAACGGATTCATTGGACGCTACGTCGTTCCTGGCTGGGATGGCAGCGCTTGCGTCTTTCGCCTCTCGGGGAAATACGAAATAGAGACGTCTTCCGTCGCGTACCTCCGCGGTATCTCTCGATCGTTCCGTGAAAGCAAGACGGTCGAGTGGCTGGGGCGACCGGGCGGGGTGTGGCGAAATGGATGGTATGAAGACCCAGACGGGATGAAATGGTACAGCGACGTCTTCAGCACCATTGGTTCCTCCGAGTATGCTCGCCAGCGACAATTCGACACGATTGATTTCCGGGAAATGAGTTGCACGAATGCGCTGGTATGCGAAGACACCCCTCTTGTGCAAGTGTGGGGCGACTCGCTTAGCTACTCCGAGTCGGCGGAATGGTTCCACTCGGTTGTGATTTCCAATGGACATCGCTTCGGACTCTTCATGTACGAGGCGATGCACACCACCGCTGTCACCAGCAAGTACAGCATCGACATCTTGATATCGAACCTCTCGCTTGCGTTGCTGCTGTTCCGGTGGTTCGCCTCCATTTTGGCATTCCAGAACAGCATCAACTCCGGGATGCTTCCGCCAGCAACAATCGGCATCGGGTGCGTGTCGTGTTCCCAGTACTTCACGCTGCTCCCCATCCTGCTGCTCCCACGTCTCAAAACCACGTTTGCTGCGTTTTTCACGGTCGGCTGCCGGTTTGAAGGCGAGCAAAACGCACTCGCGGAAGCCTGGTTTGTCATGTATCCAGCGATCGGCGAGTTGGTTCTTCTGTATTTCAGTCTCCTCGCCTCGTTTGCCAGGTGTCTTCGTCGCCGCATGACGGACAATCTCTTTGGTCCGACGCTCGTGTTTTTCTACCTCATGCATTATCTGCGCTACAACCTCGCTCGGTCTGGTTGGTTTGAGTTTGATGGAAGGATTTCCACAATCGTGATGTCTGCGGACTTTGCGAAGCTGCGGCTAACGGATTTCTTCACCAGCGATGCCGCGCTGCGCATGAACGGCAACATCAAGTCGCTCTTCTTCCTGAAGATCGCAGTCCTCGCGCTCAATTTAGTGCCGTTGTTCTGGTCCAAGTCGGCTTCCCGCGGTGTCCAGTCAAGTGCACCATTGGAAATCGAAAAAGCGATTGCTATTCGTGCTGCGACAGTCGGTGGACTGGGATGGCCGTCGACGTGCAAAGTGAGCCGCAAGCGCACCGGAACACGAGATATACCAATCGGAACGCCATCCGTCAATGCAGCACCGTCTCGCGTGCTCCCAGCGTACGAACTCCTCCGCATAGGATACATCGTGCTCGGGACAAAACATTTGGTTTCAATGAACGATTGGATCTGGTTTATGGCGGTCTATCCATTTCGTTTGCACCAACCGTTTTCAAACCTCCGCGTTTGCGTTTACAATGTCACGGAGGATGCTACTGGCAGCTGTCGCGTCGATGAAAAGCCTCACTTTTCCTGTGTAAGCGACCCAGCATTTCAAAGCATCCGCTGCTTCGACATCTCTCTGCGCTCATTTAGATGAACGTCTGCATCCATGTCGTCCATGCTCCTTTCGTTTTTGTCCTGGAATGCGTTGAGAAAATACAAAGTAGCAGCAAACGCCGAATGTCCAATGCATCAAAATGTATCACATCCATTATATATGCAGTGCTCGCAAAAGCGGAAAGAGAGAAGAAGTACGAGAGAGGCAAAGAAGCTCCGCTATTCCATGAAGCAGTCAGCTTCTTTACTGCAATACTGTCTGTGCCTTCGCTGCGCCTAGTAACTTCGGCCCCACAAGATCCAGCACTTGGCTGGCTTGCCACTAACGAAACACTTCAAGTCGCTTTCTATTGGGTTCTCGTTGTGCTCGAACGGGATGCACAAGGTCTTGGCGGCCGCACTCGTGGCCGTGTTCTCAGCTTCTTCGGCCAATCCCATCAGCACCAACGACTCTTCACGACTCTTCGTCTTCACGACTTCTTCCCACTCGGTCTCGTTACAGAATGGCGTGAGCACCATGCAGCTTTCTTGCAGCGCGCTCACAAAGTCCTTCCACTCCGTGACCTTCTTGATGCGGCCGTCGCGTTCAGCACGGGCACGCTCCAACATCTCCTTTTGCATTTGCTCCAAGAGCTCAGGGATCTTCGTCGTGAGGTCCGCGATCGGGATGTCGGCCTTCGCGCCATTGTCACGACGCACCACACGCACTTGTTGCTTCGCGATATCCTTTGGTCCCAGTTCGAAACGCAGTGGGACACCCTTGAGCTCCCAGTGGTTGTACTTCCAGCCTGGAGTGTACACACGACGAGAGTCGACTTCGATACGCACGCCAGCATTCGACAAGAGCTTGCTGATCTCATCCGCCTTGTTGAAGATTTCGTCGACCTCGTCCTTGTCCTTGAATGGAATTGGCACAACGATAACCTGGAGAGGCGCCACACGTGGTGGGAGCACGAGACCCTTGTCATCACCGTGGACCATGATCATAACACCAAGCGAGCGGGTCGTGAACCCCCACGAGTTCTGGTATGGGATCAACTTCTTGCCATCTTCGTATTCCGCCGAGATCCCGAACATCTTGCCGAAGTTCTGGCCCAAGTGGTGGGAAGTAGCAGCTTGGATGCCGCGACCAGTGGCAGGGATGAAGCCTTCGATCGTCGTCGTGTAATCCGCGCCAGCGAACTTCTCCTTTTCAGACTTGACACCCTTGACCATTGGCACCGCAAGCAGTTCTTCGTACGCACCCGCGTAGAAGTCCAAGATTTGACGCACTTCCGTGTCGGCTTCTTCCTTCGTGGCGTGGGCCGTGTGCCCTTCTTGCCACAAAAATTCACGGGTACGGATGAATGGCGTAGGGTTCTTGAACTCCCAACGCACGACGTTGTTCCACTGGTTCAGCTTCAACGGCAAGTCACGGTGACTGCGGATCCAGTTCTTGAACGCTGGGTACATGATCGTCTCCGACGTTGGGCGAATCGCGATGGGCTCCTTCAAGTCCGAGTCACCCGACTTGGTCACCCACGCGACTTCCGGCGCAAACCCTTCCAAGTGGTCCTTTTCCTTCTGCAGCTTCTCGCTCGACACGAACATCGGGAAGTAGCAGTTCTTCACGCCGATCGACTTGAAGCGCGAGTCCAAGTACTCGACCACGCGCTCCCAGATCTCGTACGAGTACGGACGCAAGATGTAGCACCCCGAGATGTCGTAGTAGTCAATCATGCCCGACTTGGTGATGATTTCCGTGTACCAGTCGGCAAAGTTGTCCGCCTTGGAGGCAGACACACCTTCGTTGGACTTGTTTTCGTGCTTCTTCGAAGGAGCCGCAGCCTTCGCCGCCTTTGGCGCCTTCGCGACTGGCGCCGCAGCATTCGCGACCGCGGTAAAGTCCACAATCACTGGTTCGTGGTTGAAGTGCTTCGCAAACTTCAAAAGCGCGTCCGGGGTCAACGCGTACGTCATGTCGTTGCGCAATGGGTGGCAGTGCAGCACCTTGGCGTCCAAGAGGGACTTGTCCAGCACGAGTCGCACCTCCGCCTTCTCGTCGTGCATCACACACAGTGGCGACACCGATCCTTTCTTGACCTTCAAGACGTTCTCGAGCACGTCTTCGGTCGCGAAACGCAAGTTGTACTTGCTGCCAATCCCTGCGGCGCTGAGCTTGTTGCCGAGCAACTTGGTGTCGACGGTGGTCGACGTGGCGGCGGCGACAAGGAAGAGACCTTCTTTCTTGTCCTTGAACACGAGGTTCTTGGTCAACGGACCGTCCAAGTGGCCCAACTCGGCCACGAGGTCTTCGACCGAGGGCACTTCCTTGTGCTCGTACGTCTGGTAGTCGATGGAGAGCGCGGCGAGCGCGGCGATCACGGCTTGTTCCGCCATGGTTCGGATGAAAGTCGTTTGGTCTGCGCTTGGCACCACGAAATCGGTTCTTGTTTGGCCAGCATGGCAGTCGAACCTTCCTCCTCCTCCTCCCCCTCCTTTTCACGCCACTAAAGAGCAAGCTACACCAGTCCGAAATGGGTCCGAACCCGCGGGTCGACGAACCCGGATGCTCGACGACTTTGGTTGTGGGGTGGTGGACAAAAGGAAACCCGGTCGATTGTGATGCAAGTATGCGTGCATCAGAGAGGAACCGCAAACCCATCGACGACCCGACCCACGAAGCACTCGGGTTTGAGAAAATGCACGAAACCCGCCGAACCAAATAACGGAAAAAAAAGGGGCGAACGCGGAAGGTTCCGAATCCTTTTCTTGCTGGGTTGAACGAGAAAACGGAAAGATCGCAGGGTTCTTACTGCACGCCACATGCTGGTTCTCTTTCTCTCCATGTGTGTGTATGTGTGAAATGGGAGCCACAAGAAAGCTGGAAGAAGCGCGAAACGATGCAGTGCCACGCGCTTCTTCTTTGTGGTGCTTTTGCGTGGCACTAATGTGTGTGTGGTGGGTGAAGCAGACCACAGTCAAGAACTCGTCAGCATTCGGAAGACCGGCTCCAACAAGGAGAAGACGAGCGGGAGATCAAGGACTGTCTGCTGAGATTCACATGCGATTTCCAACCCGTTTGCGACTCCGATGGAAAAGTGCACACGAATCGGAGCATCTTCGAGTCCCACGAATGCCGGGCGGAACAACCTGACGGCACCTCGATGGCGCCTCAAGACAAAGCGCTTTTTGCAGAATGCACTCTCCAAGCGATCGTCGGCGCTCCTGTGGAGCATGTTCAAGAGTGTGCATTCGGTGTTTGCGAGTGTGATTCCGCTGTTGCGAGTTGGAAGTGTGGTGTTGATGTGCGAGTTCGTGACAATCATTTTGTCTCTCAGCAGATCGCAACGAGTTGTACCCCTCGGGAGGTACAATTCGCAGCAGCAATTGTTGAAGTGTGGTCGAGATTGAGGTTTCGCATACCTCTCCGATCTAATACCCCCTCGATTAGGTCGCTTTGGACAGCGCATGTTTCTTCTATACTCGGATTCGAGGTGCTTCTCTCATTTGCGCACTCCCGTTTGAACCAGCTGCATTTGAGTATACGCACATTTGTGCAGCATGGCCCAATAGAGAGGCCTCGCTGCGACGCAGCCATTTGCTGTACCAAGTTTGCGAGGTCCCTTCCACGTCGGCTTTTGCGAGAAATCGCGGCGTGTCGACGTCGACATTCTATGGCAAAAGCGAGACGAGAAGAAAAAAAAGATCGTGCGCATTCTGCATTCGGAGCCGCTCGATCAGTCCGCAACTCGCCCGCAAGTGCCCACCGGAATTCACCGTAGCGATTAAGATGCTGCCAGCTACCAGACAACTCAGCGCGAAGCTGCTGAAGCCCGCCGCGTCCTCGACGGCGTCCCGCTCGTTTGCAGTCGGTGTCCACGTCGACGACTCGGCGTACGACCACTTTTCGCTCAAGCTCAGCGACGACCAGCGCGAGTTCCAGCAATTGGCGCGCAAGTTTGCCCGCGACGAGATGATCCCAAAGGAGAAATACTTCGACACGACGATGGAGTACCCGCAGGATATCTTCGCGAAGGCGTGGGAGTTGGGTCTCGTCAACACCCACGTGCCGGAGAAATTCGGCGGACTCGGGTTGGGTGCGCTCGATGGGTGCATCATCGGGGAAGAGCTGGCTTACGGGTGCACGGGTATGGCGACGGCCATTGAAGCGAACGGTCTCGCGACCGCGCCATTGCTGGTCGCGGGCAACGACGTGCAAAACAAGAAGTACCTTGGTCGCCTCGTCGAAGAGCCTGTGCAAGCCGCGTACTGTGTGACGGAGCCTGGTGCCGGGTCCGATGTCGCCGGTGCCAAGACCACTGCGGTCAAGAAGGGCGACAAGTGGGTCATCAACGGCTCGAAGATGTGGATCACGAACGGCAGCGTGGCCAAGTGGTACTTTGTGCTCGCGAAGACGGATGCGGACGCGAAGGCCGGTTCGGCGTTCACGGGCTTCATCGTCGACGCCGATTCTCCAGGCATCACGGTCGGCCGTAAGGAGATCAACATTGGTCAGCGGTGCTCGGACACGCGTGGGATCACTTTTGAAGATGTCGAAGTGCCAGAAGAGAACGTGCTCGGTGCTCCTGGCTACGGGTTCAAGATCGCCATGCAAGCGTTCGATATCACGCGTCCTCCCGTCGCGATCGGCGCCGTTGGTCTTGCGCGCCGTGCGTTCGACGAGGCTCGCAAGTACGCGTTGGAGCGTAAGACGATGGGCGTGCCCATCGCTACCCACCAAGCCATTGCGTTCATCCTCGCCGATATGGCGACCGGTATTGAAGCCGGTCGAGCGCTGACGTACAAGGCGGCGTACGAGCACGATTGCGGCCGCAAGAACACCATGTACGCGTCGATGGCCAAGCGCTTCGCGGGTGACCACGCCAACCAATGTGCCACGGACGCCATCCAAGTGTTCGGTGGCGCCGGTTTCAACACCGAGTACCCGGTGGAGAAGCTGTTCCGTGATGCCAAGATCTACCAAATCTACGAGGGTACGTCGCAGATCCAACGTATGATTATCGCCAAGGAAATGTTCACCCGCCAGAACTTGGACCCATAAGCGAAGTGTGCTGCAAGTAAAGTCGAGTTGCGCGAATGGATGTATAATTTTTTTCATAAAGTTGTTTGCTGCACACTCTCTGTGGAAGCACAAAAAGGAGGACGAGCAAAGCATAACAAAAAAGAATACAAGATTGAAAAGCACACACGACTCATACACATCGAGGCGAATGCTGCTGCGCATTCGGCATTCGATCCGCATCTGAATCGGAGAGAAAGTAACCCTGATGTCGTCGAGGAAACCAGGTAAAATGAATCAGCAGTTCGAAGACACAACTCTGGTGGCGCAAGTGCAGAAGCAAAAAGGGGAAAAAGGTGTGTAAATTGACGGTCGGTGGTTTATCATCGAAAGGATCAACGAATATAGTTTGAATCTCCAAGGCTAGCCGAGTGCCACGAAAGAGGCACAAATGGACGGACTTAGACGATCTTGACGTTGCTGGTCGAGTATTGGCACAACGTGCCGGATGGACCCGAGCCCAAGGTCTTTGGGCTCTTGGCAGCCTGAGACCATTGGCAGATCGGAATCTTCTTGTTGGAAGTCTTGACGTGCACGTTCGTCAGCTTGGCTTCGTCGTTGTTGTTCTTGTTGACGGTGATGACGCTGACCTTTGGGTCGACAGCGTAGACGTTGGACACGATGACCTTACGCTTGATGTTGCCGCAGGTACCACACGAACGGTAGAGCTTGCCAAAGTCCTGCGCGTAGAAGCCGTCGATGGACACGGTACCCGCACTGTTGTGCTGGATGACCTTGTCGCTGGCGTAACGAGCGCCACCGCCGATGACCTTGGTCACACTCGACGCCGAACCCCCCTTGATGGACAGAGCATCTTCGCAGACATCGGTCCACCACACGTTCTGGATCGTGCAGTCGTGCTTGTCACAGTGGACGCCTTCCATTTGGTTCTTGCCGATGATGACGTTCTTCAACGTGGCACCAGGTTCCACAAGGAAGACGGCGTCCGAAGCTTGACCTTCGGTTTGAGCCATGCACTGCACGTTGGAGCGTTCGTAGGTCTTCATGCCACCGTCGAAGGTGGTGCCTGCCTTGACGACGTATGGCGCCGAGTACTTGACGGTCCCCTTGCTGGCTGGCCAGGTGCCGGTCGGCATGGCAGCACCGGAGACGA